>BJBW01000654.1:12357-71641 GCA_004320125.1 Scolopax mira | reverse complement strand
GCTGCGGTGGCCCTTGGCTGCGGTGGCCCTTGGCTGCGGGTGGCCCGGCCGCTCAGGCCCCGGGGCTGCCCTCGACTGGGCCGGGGCCACCCGTTGGCCAGCCCCTTTCCCACCCGCAGCTGCATTCTTGTCACTCCAAGGGTCCTTCTGCCTTCCAGGTGACCACCCCCCGGTGGGGGTCACCGGGGGCTCTGGTGACTCTCCCTTTTAAGAATATCCTTAAGGAGAGGCTGCTGGATAGGCAGAGGTTGCTTTCTGCAGTGTTGATTCCCTGCTGATACTCAATCAATATCTTCCTTTCTCCTAGCCCGAAGCTTATTATTTCTGACTTAAAAATTCCTGAGTTGACTTGTGTTACCAGGTTCCTCCTTTGCCTTCTTACAAATTCTGTTCTAAAATACCCATGAATGAGCTTTATCCAAGTTTGGGTGTCTGGGTCTACCTGAGGGTTGCTTGACGAAGTTGTGTTGCTGAAGGCATGAAGGGATTGGTTTGTTTCTGTGAACTTCAGTGCAGTTTTCAGCCTTCATTGGAACCAGAGAATAGGGCCATTTCACCTCTACTTCTTATTTTTTTTAGCCACTATATATTATGGAAAGAGAAAGGGTGGAATGACTGATTCTAGATCCTGTTATCTATCACCATTGACATTTCAGGCAAGAATAAAGCTTTTTTTGAAGGGGCAGAGAAAAAAATCTTCAGACTAGTAGACTTTTCTCCAAAGTAAAAGGAGTGAAAAGATGCTTTGTCCTATCTAGGACGTACCTCTAAGGAATACAACTAATAGCTTTCTTCTTACTCTGTGTTCTGCTTGAAAGCATTTAGGTGAGAACTCCATAATTCGTAGTATTGCCCTTGGGATTATGAAGGGATTAGGTCGGGCAGTGGTGGTGATTTCTTTAATGTTGGAACAGTATAGGTAAATTATTTTTTTCTTGCCACATGCAGAAAATACTGTGAATGCTTATTAGGTTTCATCTTTGAGATAGTTAGGAGAACCATTTCTATGAAACTTCTTGAAGCCTCGGTTCCCCTCCTGTTTTGACTGTTCAAGTACAGGCTTTGTAACTGTGGATTCTCCTCCCTTATTGCTCTTTCTATGGTTTGATAGTTCAGGAACAGTTGTGGAGTTGCACCTTCCCCCTTTATCCTTGCCTTACCCTTGTAGGGCCACAACGGGAATATGCTGCTTCTGTTCTCTCAAATCATTAACCATACGCTCATGACAGAGTAGAATTTATTGCCCTCCAGTAGTTTTTAATGTGCTGAAGAAGTACGTTTCTTTTCTTAAAGAAACAATGCAGTTTGGATGGGGGGTAAAGTTGGTTGCTGTTGAACTGGATTTCCAAGTTCAATGATAAAAATCATTTTGTAAGGAGTGATACCCACTTTTAGAGGTGGTGATGGTAGTCTGATAGTTGTTTGGAATAACAGTCTACTGGTCTATGAAGTATTACATTTTTGCAGGAGCAATGCAAGGTGTCATTCTAGATGCATGCCTCAGCACAAGAGCTGGTTTTAGTTGCTTTCCTAAAATTTGTTCTTCATGTCTGATGAAGGTTTTGGACTGTAAGACCTAGAGGTCCTGCTTCCACTGAGGGCTGTAGTAGTACAACTGGTAATGGTGTGCTCTCTTGCAGCCATCCATGAGGTGCGCTTGAATCTTACCATTTTGAGGGGTACCATCAGTGATAAACGTAGCCTGTTGTGGCTGTCAGCAGTGGGCCAGCTTGAAGGACCCTCCTCTGCCCTAGGGGCTCCTACACACTATGGACTGAATTAAATAGCTTAATCATCTGGTATAATAAATGCTGATTAAACAGCAACTACTCTATAGTTGTCAACATGGCCACTGGTCCATGGAGTACAGGCTCTGTAATTCCTTATCGGTCCCCAGAGGAATGATAGCACTTCAGTTCTTAAATTCTAAGGCAAAAACCATGCACTTTAAACATCCCCGTTGCCCTTACAGCCCAGTACAGCACGTCTGCCAAATTAAACTGGAGTTTAGAAAAGGGGTTAGTACGTTTGGAAAGGTAAAGGCAAACAAGTATTTTATGCACTAATGTAGCTGTATAACTGAGTCTGTGAAAATGAAGGAAGTAATTCAACACATAATACTTTTAAAAAAATAAAAAGCCAAACATAATAGAAAACAAAACCAAAACCCTTTTCTGAAAATGAGTTGTTCTTTTTCCTGCTTAACTTACTCCCAAGGGTCAGCTGGCCAGCCTGCCTTGAGGAAACATAAATTTTCAAAGTAAAGCTAAGGTGATACTTACAAAGAGAAGAAAATTTCCTGTGCAAAATAACTTGCAGTGTGACAAATCTTAAATTTTACCTGGAAGTATAAAATCTCAAAATCTCACGGCTTTCTGTCCCAGACTTGTTCATGTATGCGTCCAGCCAGGGTGGTGCGGTGGTGGGCTTTTTTGGTTTGTTTTGTATTTTTCCTGAAGCAGACTGGGTGAATGCCACCTCCCTGTCGTATGTCTCTTCCCGCACCAGCAGCTTCTGGGCGAAGCTGTGGCGGGAAGGGGGGGGGGGGGGGGGGGGGGGGGGGGGGGCCGGGGCGCGGGGCCGTCCCGCAGCCGCCGCGGTGGCGGAGCTGTCCCTTCAGCACCGCGCTGCGCCGGGCCGGCGGGGAGCGCTGCCTCGAAGGCCTCCTGCCCCCAACCCACACACCCCAAAAAAAAAAGGGCCTGGGGGAGAGCCTGGCGGTGAATGCCACCAGAAATGGGCTGTGCCCGGAGTTTTGGGGAGGGATCTTGCTTTGTGGCTTTTGTCTTTGGTCGTTTTAATTGACCTGCTCCTCGGGACAAGGTCAAGTGAGCCTTTTACCCGTGCTGAAATTCTACTGACTGAAGGTGGTAGGGCTCAGCATCCGATTTCTTTAGCTCTTTTATCAGTGAGAAATATCAGAGCAGCTCCTCTCATGTATTCTCAGTGGCAGGGTAGCTTAATATCTGGAGTTATTGTCATTACAGCCTTGTTCTAAAATGTCAGTGTTTCTGGTAAGATTATACTCCTTCCTTTTCTAATCTATAGCTCATGCGTGTTTGAACACTCAGGCTGCAACTGCAGGAGTGAAACCTTCTTTGTTGTGTAAATCCTTAAAGTTCAGAGGGTTACCCAAAAGATGTACTCACAGTAACAGACAAATTATTTTTGTGCTCTGGACTGGAAAGGGCATTTCCTCCTTTTGGAAGACCTTCCTGGTCAGTTTTCTGTTTTACTTCCTGTTAATCTTTTGTTCATGCAACACTAGGAAAAAGAGCATAGGCATCCTTATTACACTAGCTAAGGATTCAGATGTACTGTATGCACTGATGTAATCCCTATATGTAGTCAACTCCTAGCTCATAGTTTTGACTGACTTACAAAAATAAGTCCGACTTCTAAAAATTATGTTCAAGGAAGACAGCTCAGAAATAGAAGTAGGAAAAAAAAAAAGTCTTCAATTCAGCTGTGGAGAGCAGAGTTCATATGAAGCCCATACAGTTTTGTGACTGTCTTGTAATATGGACTTATACTTTGGAAAGACATTTGATTGAAATAAGTAAAATACTTAAGTGGTATATATCCTGCTTCCTTGCCTTGTATGACTATGTAATTTCTTTTTAAAACAGTGGAGAGTTCTACATATACAATCAATATCTACAAAACCTAGTAATATGATATAGTCCTCTGGATTAATGCCTACTTTAAGTCCATTACAGACTTAACTTCCTTTCCACTAAACAAAGCAGGGAAACCATGTCAAATTTGGGCTTTTAAGTGCAGTAAAGTACTAAAAGTCATGGTGAATTCCTGCTTAAATGCTTGCAATGTGGTATGTTTCCTTTAAAACTTTTAAAAATTTCATTGGCTGTAATTGGTAACCATCAAAACATCAGAGAAGATGGCATCAATGGTATCTCCCTAGCTGACTACCTCTACCTTAAATTCAGCATGTTTTCATTGGTCAGTGTGTGGATTTTCCATTCTGCATTTGTATTGGATGGGTTCTTTTGTCCATCTGTGAGCATAAACTATGTTTAGTGTACAGTTAGTTTTACAGGATGCATTTTCTCACTTCTTTTGCTTGTGTTGCTATTTGTATGCTGAATTAAGACATGTGCATCTGTAGATTTTTACTATACAATGCCAAGTAGCTATCAGTTACTGTTGCAGCCTATAAAGTATAGCTGTGAGTGCATGGAATGGAAAATGATGATTCTGTTAATTCATACAGTTTCTGTAATAAAATTACAGTATGCATTAAAAAAAAGTTCTTATTGTTAGCTCTGCATACTCAGTATGTGGTCTGATCCATCTGTTTGTCACACCATTGTCAGTAGTGTCAG
Organism: Scolopax mira; assembly: GCA_004320125.1. Lineage (NCBI taxonomy): Eukaryota > Metazoa > Chordata > Aves > Charadriiformes > Scolopacidae > Scolopax > Scolopax mira. The sequence continues at coordinate 67,295 of BJBW01000654.1, read as the reverse complement.
AATTGGTTAGCAGATCTCTCGTGGGGAATGAATTTGCAAAGCTTGAGAGATGTGGAAGAATAAGTGTGATTTGGGAAGAACTGAAAGATTGTTAGTAGCAGTTGAATAAAAGGCATTCACGTAAGGGACAAATGCTGGAGCAGATGCATTTTCCGTTGAATTTTAGCTATGTCACATTAAGCACTCTATAGTGAAGTCAGTGAAGATTAGCCTCTGGATTTGTTTTTCTTTTTTGGAACTTTAAACCCTGCCCACAATGACAGTACAAGTATGTTAAGAAAAGGCTATTTTATTAAGTGTGTCGTTCACCACCGTTAGGTCAAATGCATCACCATTCACAGTGAGTACTTCATACAGGTCTTATGGCACTGCAAGATCTGTTTTACCATGCTATTTGGCAATGAAGGATTATCAGAAGGGACTACTGCTTTCACTGGTATTGTTTAGGAGTAAAAATTCATGCTTGCTCCATGGGTAAGGGTGAGGTTGGCCAACGTGAACCTTCAGCTAATGTAAATGGCTGTGTAGTTGCTAAATGTTTACATCTTTTCCTTTTCTTTTTGTTTTGTTTTTTTTTTCCCTAGTCCTGGAGATCGACTTCTCAGAGCTTGTTTTGGAGGAAATCATTGGCATAGGGGGCTTTGGAAAAGTATATCGAGCGGTATGGATAGGAGATGAGGTTGCTGTCAAGGCAGCTCGCTATGACCCTGATGAAGACATCAGTCAGACCATTGAGAATGTCCGCCAAGAGGCCAAGCTCTTTGCAATGTTAAAGCATCCCAACATCATTGCCCTCAGAGGCGTGTGTTTGAAGGAACCTAATCTTTGCTTGATCATGGAGTTTGCCCGTGGAGGATCACTGAATAGAGTGTTGTCTGGTAAAAGGATCCCTCCTGACATACTGGTGAACTGGGCAGTACAGATCGCAAGGGGAATGAACTACCTGCACGAGGAAGCAATTGTTCCCATAATTCACCGTGACCTGAAGTCCAGCAACAGTAAGTGCTACACAGTCAACAGCCAAGGTGTTGGGATATGGATTTGGAAAGAAATTGTACAAAGAAAAGAGGGGAACAATGCTAACTTAGGAATCGTTTCTGTGAACCACTGTATCCTCTAATTCAATCCCAGAGGGGTTAATTTGTCTACAGTATGTTCCTAGAGACCACAGGAAACATGTAAATGCTTTCACTTTGTAGAAGCAACTTAAATCATTGGATACAAAAGCAACTGTAAATGGAGCAGGCTTCTCTAGTAGTTCATGCATATACAGTGTCTCGGTTTTATTGGCGTTTCAGCAGGCTCCTGCATGCTGGAAAGTCTTGTTGAACTTAAAATGTGTAATCTCTTTCTGCTTGTTGGCAGGATAAATGCTCCTTTGGAAAGATGAAAGCTTGGGAGCATTTATTTCACTTGCTAGATTTTGCTATATAGTTGAGATGCAAGCCTGTTTTTCTTATGGGAGATTTAACCCATCCCTGCTGAATTGGATCTTCTCTCTATCCCTCATAGAGCTGATGTTGACAGAAACATTAACTCAGATAAATTAAATGTCCCAGCGGGTGTCCTTGTACACCCAGGACTTCAGCTGATGTTCATGGTGCTTTATGTGGGATGCAGCTGACCCCTTAGAGCATGGGCACTGAACTTTGGTAGTTATGATTCTGGAAATTGTAGTGAATAGCTACTCTGTAGTACTAACGGTGTTACTGTCTGCCACAGGAATATTGTTTTTGTAGTGTGTGTGTTTTCCCAAACTTGAAATTGCCTTGAAGTCGAACTCGTGTACAGAACACGATTTATGAGTGTGGTAGCCAACTGCTGTAGTAGTTTTACAGATCATCACCTCCTTTCCTCATGCCAGTGTGCAGCTGTTTAGCCTTTCTCTCTGCTTGTTTATGTCCAGGTGATGAGAGCAAACACGTACCTGCACGTTGGCTGCAGTGGTTTAGATAGGTGTGTTTTTATTAACTCACTTTCCTGTATGGTTTGAGTTAAGAAGCACTAGGAACTGGGTGGCTGGGATGCTGGCATGTGTTCCCTTTTGCTTTGAGGGCAGTAACATCTTGCAAAGAGGTCTGACAGATGGGAATTTTAATATCTTGAATAGGTTTGCTAGAGCTGGCATTAACTATTACAATGCTGTAAATTTCCAGGCTTTGCAGAGTCTTCCTATTTTATTTTTTTTTTGGCCTCAAATCTTGTGGCAGTGAATTTACACAGTTTGTTACGAAGCAGGGGAAACCAAAGGTATTATTAACTCTTGCTTGTCAGTTTGAAAATAGGAAGTATGAGAGCTTTCAAATTAGTTTCTATTAATGTTTCCCTTTTTGTTAAGAGTAAGGCGATCTTAATGTCTAGAAAGATTTCCTAATATCTAAACCCTTCCCTTATAGATGGAAATGTACATGGCCATATTGATAAATGCTGTAAAATGGAGTGGCTTGGATAATGGATGACTGGCTGCATCTGTGAATAAGAAATAGTTGCCTTTAAGTATTGGGTGTTTCCTCCTTACGTAAGAAAGTATTTACTTGCTTATTTTGCTAACAGGCTATTAAGACTTTATTGCTTAATGCTACTTGAACACTTTTCAGGTTTGGAATGAAAGTTATTTCAAAGATAAAAAGCTCCGAGCTCAGTTGTTCCACTGTTTTATTCAAACTACAGCCTGCTAGTTGTTAAAGGGAAACTCATCAACCAGAGAACCAGCCCAACTGGAGGGACACCAGTGTCACAAACCACATGCAGATACGGATGCTGGAAAACATCTGTACTGTCAGCAGCAAGAGTAAATGTCTCTTGTCACAGTGAATCAGCAGTATGTAATTGTGCTGCCCTCTAAATTGTCAGTGAGAAGTTGAGGGTTTTGCTAAATATATTATTAGAATTTTCTTCATTTGGGAGGAAGCAATAGTAAAGGAAGAACGAGCAGAAATGCCTGTGGAAGGATTCAGAAGTGTCCTATGTTTGGAGGGGAGAGAATTTGCATGGCAGTTTTGACTGAAGGTGCCATTAGATCTAGAGAAATGGAAAATAGGAAAATTTTCTATAGGAAAATTCTAGCCCAGCTAAGTCTGGAGAAAGCAGTATTACAGTTGTGAAACTAAATAAATGTAGGAGCTGGGACTGGAGAGAAGAACTCAGCTATTTTAAGGAAAATTCCTTGGTTTGTAACTGTTTTGAAATAAGCTGAATTAGCAACCTCAGGTGTGGGCTTGACATATTACAACAGCTGTTTGCAATATAGAGTTCTTCATTCTGTGCTTTGTGGTGGAAGAGAAAATTTTAAAAGTATATACTATTTTAAACATTTGAAAATACATGTTCTTTTCTGGATGTATCTATAAAGCAAGTATCATAAATATTGGATTGTGACAAGGGAAGAGGGACTCCTGGTCTTTTGATTGTTTGGGTTTTTTTTTCCCAAAAAAGTATATATTACCTCATAGTTATCTGTAGGACAAACAACTTTGGATTGCCCAAGTCATGTCTTTCCCGAATACTGTGCTACTGCATTGCTGAAATAACTTTTCCATTATATGTAATAAGTGAAATTTCTCTGCTGTTTTCTGTAGAAAGCTTTTTACAATTTTTTTTTTAAAGATTAGTGGACTAAGTATGTTATTGCATCCTGATTTATGTATGGCTTGTTTTCTGTGTTTCTCTGATGTATTTGGTTTTCTCAATTCCTGTGGATAATCGAGAACAGATTATTTTGTTAGCTTTGTGCCTGCAGAATTACAAGCTTGTACCATTTTCTCTGCACAAGTCACCACCCACTGATAGGCAGTAATGTGTCTCTCGAGAAGGAACGGCTTCTGCTTGCAAGAACTTGGAAAAGACTCTTGCAGACACGCTTCTTTCATGTACTAAACATCTGCAAGTTCTGTAGAGCTGTCATGGGAGCATCAGCTGTATTGATCCACTGATTGGTACTGCCTACGCTTAGTCATACACAGTGATTCTCAGACTTCTCATCTTGCCTTCCAGCACCAGCTGGGACCTGCCCTATCCATCTGAAGCTGCAGGATGAGTTAGTTGGGGGAGCTAAGGAACAAGGTGGGAGCAGTGGGAAAGAACAGAGTTGCCTTATTTAAAACCCAATTTCCTACTAAAATCTAAGAAAATCAGAAAATCCCTTGCTTTCAGATGTCTGCCTATTTTTAGGCAGGTGCGGAATACATAAAGATAGTGCTTCATGATGAACCTTCTTAGAGGGTTCTTTCTTTTGAACAGTAAAATAAGTGGGCACCTTAGTACAGGCCTGAGAAATTACCCTGTTATAGATGCATAAGGATTATAAAAAAAATACCCTTTTTAAATCTAAACTATTGCGAGTTTGTGGACTCAAGTAGTAGATACCAAAACAATGCTCAGAGTAGTTATCAACATTTCTTGATGACACAGTAAAGAACATTAGGTTTTGATTGCTTTGGGAGGTAACTTCATCTTGTATAGGGACTGAACTTCAGGGGATTATTTGAAGATTCCACGTGGTGTCTGTTTCTTGTGATTTTAGAGACCCTGAAATTGTTTATCTGAGTGTTACTTCAGTTGTCAGTGAGTCTGGTAGGTGAGTGTTCCAGTGGCGTTACCAACTCGCATGTCAGTCCCGTAACTACATAAGATGAAGAGAGGAAAGCTATCTTGTTCTTCTGTCTGAGGATGTAAGTATTTATATTTTTTTTTGGCATTTGATTCAAGAGATTTAATTTACTCCATACGCAAATTAATCTTATTAATATGACTGAATCCTCTCTGGCTTTTTCTTCTCTTCATCTGGTGATATTGCTGACTTTTCCCTCCTCAGCTGCATATTGGCGCTCCACTGAGCGTGTGTTACAGATTTGATAGTAGGCCTCTCCCAAACGTAAAGGCTCCTAAATGATCTAAAGGCTGAAAAAAAAGCAGCTAAGAATGCTCCCTGAAGTCATCTGTGTTTAGGACAGCTCTTAGAGTTTCCCTTTCTCTCATCTCTAGTCAGTGATTTGAGTCTTATTTCTGGCCGTAGGAAGGTGCTTGGTCTATAATTCTTAGAATCAGAAAGGGCAGTTCTGTTGGGTTTAGTGATTTATTGTAAATAATGAAGTTGTTTGTTTCTATTTGTCTGTCAATGTTAGATATGCCAGCATTGCTATAGGGATAATGCCAGTTAACTAGTGCTGCAAAGAACTAGCAAAAGCATATTTGCCTTTTTTTTTTTGACTGGCTCAGCAATATATGCTTCCTATTTGCACTGCATTGAAAGATTTTTGCTGAGGGTGTTTATGCCAGTTAGTAAAGTGCTTTATAAAAGTCACCATGTTTGTGTTCCACAAAGTGACATGGAAGATTAGCAGCAAAATGACATGGCCAAGGTCAAAAAAGAGGTAAAAACAGAGCTTAAAATAAACTCCAGTAATTCTGATTCAGTCAAGTCAGTAGTCCTTCCTTTTCAGTTCTTTGAAGGTGTTCAGCTCTCCTACTTCTTGGACCACCAAGGTAAGCTTGTGGTATGCTGAGATTCAAAGCTTAAGAATTCCAAGCTCGGCTATAGCTTTGCTTATTTATTTTATGCAGTTGTTAAGACTTCTGTTTGTAAAGATGCTAATAGACTTTCACGTGGTCTCTGGACAGTTGTTCTAAGACTTAAAATATTCTTTGTTTTGGTTTATTTTTTTTTATGAACAGAATTTAGAAACAGGGATTTTTTGCGACTAGTTCAAATCCAACCCGAGGACAACAGGACTTGAATATTGAGTATCTTGGTAACATGTGATTAGTTTCCTTAGTCCTTGTTGGAGTATTCATGTCCCAATCCATTCATAATTGACACTCATTTGTTGGCCTTCTCAGAGAGGAAGAAGTACTTAATGTAAACCTCTTCCTCTGTCTGTCAATGTCATAGAGGAAAGTTCTTTCAGGGTCTACTTAAAATTTGGAAGTCTGCACTATTATTACTGCTTTGGGTAACTCGGTGTAATTTGCTGACTAACTCTCCAATGTTGTACTTTCTATCAGAATGGATTTCCTTTGTCAGTGCAATTAAATGACTGTGAGTAATGCTTCATGTTAAGTATAGTGAAACTATTTCAATGGCATGTGAATGCTTTACACTGGGTGAAGAATTGATCTGGCCTTAGTTGGGTGGTCCTTTGCTCTGTAAAAGAAAAGTGATTAAAAATGTGAAAAATTTTTTGGAGGGGGGGGACAACAGCTGCAAGACTAGTTTTTTGCAGATATTCTCTGCTTCAGTTCAAGGAGTGAAAATCAGTAACCCCCTAATTTTTTATTTTTTATTTTTAGATTTAAAAAGTGTGTGCAGTCGAAATCAAGCCTTTCAAACAGCCTCAATATACTCCTAAGGGTGATTAAAGATGACTTTTCAGGTTATGCCCTTAAGCAATTACCTGATTCAATGGACTTGCTACATGATATTGCTAATGGTGCATAACTCCTAGTTCTGGTTATTCTGCTTATTTTGTGTCCCCAGAGAATATCTGGGGTTTGTGCTGATATCCTGGTCACTTGTGGTTTTAAAAAAATTCCAAACAGCTATAATTTTTTGCATGTGGTAATTTGACGATGAAATTCTTGCCAGTAATGCTACAGCATATTGTTGAACAGAATGGTAAAAAATAATAAAAATTATGTTTTATTAGTTCAGAAGATGTAACTTATACTTGAAAATTATGCTAATTTTTACATTGTTAAGACACTGGGAATTTACAGAAGTAGGGCCCCATTTTACTTTGTGGCAATGGGTTGGTTTTTTTTATTCCTTAGCTTATCTAAATTAGTGCAACTACTTTCCTCTCTGAGAGGTTTGACAGATGCTTTCATGTTGCAGTCTTATCTTCAGTATCTTTTAGCAGATTTCTGAGAGTTCCAAAAGGAAAATACATCTCCTGTAAACAGTTTGTTTTAGTTAAATATGAATTGGTGTCTTCATTGTTAATTGAGAGTCAAAAATAGAAAGACTTTATGGAATAAATCTGATGTCCTTAAGAACACTAGAAGAGAAACAACCACAAGGTATGAAGGTTTATAATTGTGTTGGTTGGTTTCATCACTGTTTCTTAAAATCAGGGATAAGAGGACTCCCTCACATGATGGTAAATCTTCTGGTCCCAGCCTAGAAGAGTCGTTATGGTGGTAATGGCAGGAAGGTGCAGTGTCATTTAGGGTTCCCTTCAGAAGGAAGTAGCCAGAGGACAGACAGCCCTCCTATGAGCTGTTAGTGTTACTACCATGCACAGCCCTTCCACTCTGCTTTCTAAAAGCATTGTTATATTACTCATTTGTTATAACTCCATTTTTTTACATTTTTTAATTTAATTTTTTTTATTAAAAACAAAAATACCCTCCCAAAACACCAAACTTGAATTTGCATATAGATTCCAAATTATCTCTGAAAGCCTGTATGTGCTTTGAATGCTGTGCTGCTTAAGCCCTGGATGACTTTCAGAGCTCCAAGCCAAGCTCCTAGTTTGCTGTACAGCATTTTACTCTGATGCTTCATCAAACAGGCTTCTGGAACTTGCTTTGGCAAATCCTAAGATTTGCTGTTTGTATTACAACTGGAATCTGTCCTTTAAAATGTGGGGATTCCTTGTGGGTTCTTGGGAGTACTAAGAGGTGCTGGTATGGACAATTACTGTAAAGATAGTATATTTAAGGGCATTGGGATGTATGTGAACCAGGCCATGTGGTCCACCTGCCACAAACGTATTGCACATTTTTCTGTTGTTGCTCTTCTTTGAGTATGGATGTTGGAAAGGATGTTGGAGGGAATAGTCTTTAGTCGCTTTTGACTTTGTATTGTTCAAGGATTCTGAAAATAAGAAAAAATACATAACTTTGATTGATAGAAGTCAATATGCCTAATTTTGCTTGTTGAGGTGTCATTCTTGCCCTTGGACTTAGTGACTTGGTTTTTCTTGTTTGCTATAGTCATGTGGTATGTGGCTTTGATATGACTCTGGTCATCTGGTAACTGGGTGATGCTTCTCATGCTTCATCAGGGTACTGTGTAGTCTCTGGCCACAGAGTAAGCTGAGTCAGAAAACTAACAGAAATTCTGCTCAGCTTAGGGTAGTCAAGAAAATTTAAATTTCACTGTTCCCATTTGTAATATGGTGTTGATTGTGCATATTGGAGCCTTTTAAAGTTTGTTCTGATGAATGGAAATACACCTCTCTTCCTTTTCTTTAGGTATTTTTAATTAAATCTCATTAAAACTGATACCACAAATAACCATAAAACCTAGCTTCTGGGGTGGTTTGTGCTGCTGTTGGTGAAGTTTTTATGTCTTCCTTGCCTTCTACCTTATGGAGTACCAGCCTTTTCCAGGAATGAATAGTATTTGGTGTTATTGACTGTTCTCATAGACATGTCTTAATTGAAGCCAGAGCATAACAGTTCTGGGCTACTTTTTTTCATCATGAATTTCATGTTTCTGTTTGCCTGGAAATAGCTCCCAGTGAACCAGCATTATGATTAAATCCCTTTTCAGATAGTCTCTTGGGCGACAGTTAGTAAATGCCATTCATGTGATTCTACTCTTCCCTTCCCTTTTTTCATTGTTGCCTAATACAATTCTTGATTTGTTGCAAGCTTTCAGACTCATGATTTGGCCAAGCACTGTGTTGGGTACAGAGAGTAATTATGTTTTTTCCTTGGAGCATTTAACTGATTATGAAGAGTTCAATAATCCATGCCTGAGCTAGAAGGTTGCTCCAACATAATCAGTATGGTAGGATTTAATCTGAAACCAGAGCTGAACATCTAAGGTTTGTTGTTCTCCAGGAGCACTCAGAGTGTTTTGTACCAGATCACTAAAGCACTAAGACTTTTTTTTCAGCGTGGTTAGTTGAAAGGATCGATTCTAAATATATCCTGGCTCTGGAGGCCTCTCCTACCCCCTCCCCCATTATGCATTAGCTCTTTAGAGTTACTGTACTGCACGGCTTAAAATCCAAGAACTGCTGTGCTGTCACATCCGTCACCTCCTCTGGCTTGATCAAAGAGGACAGTCGGCCAGCTTTATGGATTTGCTGAACTCTCACGCGTACCCAATAATTAAAAAGCTTTTGCTTCCAAGGTATATATATCTTTTTTTTAAAAATGTGTCGTTGATGGATGGTTAGTAACAAAAGATAAAATATGTGCTTATTACTAAAGACAATATTTGTATTCTTTGGTTTTTAGCTCTAAGATGTAAAATTTTGAGCGAGTCTTAAATTCTGTGCTCTACAGGATCTTAGCCAACACTTAGCCTTCTGCACCACAAAAAAAATATTAGAATAAAGATGCAGTCGTACTGAAATGAACAGCAGGATACCCAACAGAAGGTAGGTAAAGGCTGCATGTGGAAAGCCCAGTCTCAGTCCATGTGCAGATTTGTTAATCACTTTAAGTACTTTGAATGCAGGATCAAGAGCAGATTGCTCGTTATCTGGATACTTGTGAAGCAAAGCTGTGCAGGCTGACTATGGAAGGTAGGGCTAAAATTGCAAATTAGGTTTTGGCAAACCGCTACAATATGAAGTCTCATTTTGGAGAGAGTTTTTGAAATCGTTTCCCAAAAGCTTAGTTCTGTCCTCGAGACAGTACGTCAGTGTACTGCCAACAGGAACTAATGATTAAAAAAAGGAACACCTGGCAAGCTCAGTCCCTTGTCCCCTTAGCAATAATGCTGCTTTTTTGACTTTAGGCAAACTGCAGACTTGGTAGCTTGCTTCTGACTCTGAGACCATGACTCATGCAGCAGCATGAAGCAATATATTAAGGCTATCTTTTTATCTGACAGCCAGTATTTCCCACCACCACCTGAGCTGAAATGTATCTTGGGAAGTTTTGCTTATTCATGGGAGGTGAAAATGGGATTGGAACAATCCTAGTAAGTTCAGGGAAGCCACCGTCTATGCAAGAGCATTTTTTTTTTTTTGATCTATGGATAATTTTCTTCTTCAAATAAGGACTGTTTAAAAACTATAAGACGATGACTAATATTTGCTATTAATATAGTACTTTATAAGTAAGAACCCTGAAGATTTCACTATGCATTTCATTTCTTCAGAGTACAGTGGAAGGTTTCATTCATTTTTCAGATAAAAACAAGTATAAAAAGTAGTAATTGTCTCATGAAAGAGGCAAAAGATGCTTATCTCATTTTTCTGAATTAGTCTTCTTTAAAAAAAAATAAAAAATCCACATTTGCATTCACAGCCTTCCAGTAGTTGAAAGTGTTTGGGCTGGAAATAGATCTAGAAGGTAGTCAAAGGGAGTTGGACAAAGTGAAGGTTATTCCTAGGTTGCTGGAGAGATAAGTACAAAAAATTATGTGAACTGATATTGGCTGTCCCAATTGTAAAATTCGAGAGTGTGAGAGTCAAGGAAGAAATTCAAATTTAAGTTTAGTTTTAATATTTCAGTGTTCGTGGACCCACTGGCTTGGAGTAGAAGTTCTCAAAAGTGCTTTCAGAGCTGTCCTGGCTCTTACAACTTTATTTTGTGGTCTGAAAAGCAAACCTTTAGAAAACATGTGGGGTTGAGTGAGGAGATTGTTTGTTCAAGACAAGTATTTGTGTAACAGATTGGCTGGTTTTGGACATGTTCTGCAATGGGTGGGTGGGAGAGTCTGGATTCTTTGATATTAATCAGACGTTTTTTCCCCACTCTGGCACACCTTCAGCTTCAGTAAGCCATTAGCTGACTTATGAAAGTTCTCTAAAGCAAGTTAATTTTTATAATTTTGGAATTGTTTGGAAATATTTTCTGTTTCCTTCAACTCTTGCACTTGAGACTTCTGTTTTGCTGGTAGAGACAAGTTTAATGGTAGCACCTCACCATACATGTCTGGATTGCTCTTAAATCTTACTGCGGAAAAGACTTGCAGCTTTTAGAACTGACATCTTGCTCATGTTTTGCATTTAAGGGTCTTGTAGTGAGAAAGCATTGGTTTTGATAAAGGCTTTATTCTGTTCTTTGCTTTCTCTAAAGCTCTTACAGCTGGGGTTTGATGGACTCAGAATCTGATACATCTCTTTACAGTACTTGAGTTATCTAAATAGGAGTGGATGGGCTGATGCTTATCCACTCTCTGACAAAACTTTTGCTGTTTTGTTTTTCTGGTAAGTGAACAGTAAGCTGTTCAGTTTGCAGGATGGAGGAAGAAATAAAATGTGGCCTATGTTCCCACTCACAATGAATGCTCAGCTGGAGCAGTGGCCTTTCATGCTCCATGTACAACAGGTTAAGCATTAGTTCCCCTCTTTGTAGCTGCCTGTTGACCTTACTGCTGTTGAAAACAGTGATTGTACAGTAACAGATGAGCAGAGGCCTGTGGGTAAGCAAAACTGGTACTTTGTTGTATCTATAGGTGGTTAAGTTTGTCTGGAGTAGAGTTGGTTGGGAGTAGAAACACCCAACTGTAGCAAAAAATAGCATAGTAGTATTCTGGGAAAGAAAAGAAAAGTTAGTGTCATTCCACATGAGTTTGAGTTCCTCTGCCATTTTTTCAGCCTTTGAGGTCTTAAGTAGTGGCCTTCTCAGTTCTCTTCAATCTAATTAAATAAAAATAGATATGGTGGGACTAAAGGAGAAATCTAGTTGAGAGTCCATATCAAAATGTGACAGACTGGGGAAGAAACTTCATGAAGTCTGTACAGGTAGTTGAATTGCTCCTTAATGATTTAAATATTAGAATTCAATGTTTCTGCACCAAGTAAAATAACAAAGATGACATATTTATCCTATTTATAGTCCTTCCTCTTACCACTCTCACCTACCCATCACTGTTGCTTCTATCTAGCTTTTGGACTCTGTAACCAGCTAATGTGGCTCTAAAGAGGCAGTATTGAGTAGGGGCTCTTGGGAATGGGTGTGATTGCAGTGTGCTTGCAGGCTAAATCCTTTTGCTGGAGTTTTTCCTTGTGTCTTGATATACCTTCTTTTCTCGTTCCTGGAATCTTGGACGGCAAAGCATTAGACCCAAAGCAGTACTAATGTTGGTGAAGACTGAAAGAGACCTACAGAAGTGTGCCGATCCAGATATTTCTACCACTTTTGGGGTTTTCAGGCCTTCTCAGCTCTGTATCATCAAGTTGCTGGGTCTGGTTTGCTGTTGGGACCTCATCTGGAGCCCCTGCCACCTCCTCTGGCCCTAGGCCCAGGAGCCCTGCTTAAGCTCAGGCTAACTTGGAGTATTTTCATAATCTGATTTTCTTACATTTCTGGCAAAATGCTTCTGATACTTTCTTCAGATTGTTCTCCCAGTCTGTTTCAAAGCACCGCTCTCTACCCTAGCACACTGGAAACACTGTTAATGGTAGGTGTTTCTATAAAGAACTGATAAACCTTTTAAATACAACAATAGAACACATGAGCTAATGTTGCTCTATCAGTAGGTAGTAGCCCTGTTGTTTCACGGTGTGCCTAGAACTGTAGTATTTAACTAGAAGAATGGCAGATATTCTGGCACTGACTGTATTCTCTCAGCTGGGGGAAAAATTATATGGAAGTTAAACGTGAAGCCAGCAGTCCTCAATAAAGAGAGAGAGATATCCCAGTGACCACTGGCAACAAATCCAGCTTTTTTTCCCAACAATAGGGATCCTGGTCTTTTAGCCTGCTCCTTTCTGTATTTCTTATTGTATACTTTAAGTTTTCATTGCACTCAAATGAGAAGAAAATGAAAGGAAAAGGATCCACACCAATTAGTGCTTCTAGTATAATTGGAAAGAGGAAAAAACATGTTGTAATAGAAATAAGTTGGGTTAAGCAGAATGAAAAGTAAATCAACAGTGCAGTTATTTGCATTGGAACACTATCATAAAGTTGAGGATAATCCAAAACAAAGTTTGCTCAGCAGTTTTAAACTTTTCTGCAATGGCTAAGAAGCAGGATGACACTGACATATTAGATGTGCGTTACACAGCTGTCCTAGGGTGTATTAAAATGTAGGTACAAGTAGATCAAAGGATATACAGCTTTATATCCCTGTCTTTACCTTGTCTTGATGTATTTGTGGATTTGATCTCCTATCTTTCTGGTAGATGTATGAATGATGAAAATACAGGTGTTTAATATGTGGAAACGAAGTGTTCTTTGCAGTAGGGCATTGTGTTAGTCAAAGATGTTCACCTTTGTCTTTTCAATTAATTCAGTGATCTTTAAGGTGAGCAGTGCATGATGCAATTAATTATGACCTCTAGCTGCCTTGGTGGGCCAAGGAACAGTTTTATTTAGGATGATCTAACAATAGTATGGTTTGAATTACATTAGCTGTCCTACTAATAGAATAATATTTTTATGAAAACTTGATTTTAAAAAAGTTCAGAACACCAAGATAATCTTGCAACTAATAGTAAATTAATTTTTATCAGGTGGCTTTCTAACATCTAGTGTGTTGGGGAACCTCTCTAATTGAAATTTCTTACTTATACCAGACCACGGAGATTCATATGGTTTGAGTACTTAGCACAGATGTGCCCTTAATCAAGACAGGCTTCTGTAGAGTGATTCAGAGCATGTATATTGGACTTATGCTTGGAATCCTCTTCCAGACAGGTTTTGTTTTCTCTGACTGTGTTTGGAGCCTAGGAAGGTTCCATTCTGAGATGCTGTGAGTTTGTTTTATCCAATGTAGTTTTCATTGTAGTGGTCCATGAGGATAGAGGAAGGGATTGAGGAAGAAATTCAGCTTTGAACATATGAGTCTGTGGTAGATGTTCATCTATTTCATGCATGCAAGACAGAATTTAATCTCTATAGAAATGTTTATCACTTGCTTCCACGCAGCCCCTGTATAGTTTTGTTTTGTAGTTTATGGCAGAGTTGAAACTTGGCTAGCACGTAATCTGTTATTTTATTTTATGGGGTTTTTTTAAGTCCAGTCTGTATTCCCTCAGAATTCATTTGATCATCTGTTTTGTCTGACTAGAACTAACTGGTGGCTTTGGGTACTGGTACGCGGTGTCTGCAGTAACAAAATTTTAAAGCTGCAGGTTTCACTGCAGTGATTTTTTTTTTTTTTTTCCCCTTCTGAAAGGACATAAAATAGTTCTAGATACATATAGTCCTAATACTAAACATGCTAGTGCAAGTTCATGAGTTGCTAGTGAAAGTTCAGTGTTCTAACATGAAGCTCCACCTCTGGAACTGTCCTTAAAGGTCTCACTAGACCAACAGCAGCCATAACTCTGTCCTTCTATTAAATAATCCCGCACTGTTGAATGCCCCATAGAGCAGGTATCTCCATAATGACTTGTGATGACAGGGCAGAACTGAAGATCCAGTAGTAGCAACTACACGAAGGCTGAAGAATATAATGGTATCTTAGAAATCTTAATCCGGTTGCTTTTTGTATTAGTTTAAATACCAAGACAGATGTTTTTGTCTTTCTAGTAAAGCGTAACAATGTGGAATGTGGTGGAGCAGGAGAAAGAGCTGACTCAGTGTCAGATACCATTGTGTCAGTCATACTTCAGTGGGTCTGTTTCTGTGAGGTCTATTTTCAGTGCAAATCTTTGTTTAAAGAACAAAAGCATCTGAGTTGGCCCTGGCTCTAGGAGGAAAAAAGCCCCTCATTCTTCTTCATGTCTGTGACTCATGAAAGTTGAGAATTGTCCCTGTTGGGATCTGTTATCACTGGGATCTGTGTATTTCTAAAGCCTTGATTGCTTCCAGTAAGTCTGACAAGGGATTCATCTAAATCCTTCCAGCTATTAATACACGCAGAATGATACTTAGACTGGAGAAGATAAACTGACTTCACCTTCAACCTCAAGAGGTTGATTTCCATCACTTCCAACTATGCTAGATAAGCTGCTAGCTCAAATAATAAACAATTCTAAGAGCATTCTTTGTGCAAATTGAGACTGGAATGACAATATCCAGTTATATCAGGAAAATCTCTAAGGACTCTTCTGTTTCAGCATCTGGAGTTGCTTAGTAACTGAAGATCTGGTTAGTGGCCAACATTCAGTGATGTGAAGATGCTCTTTGTAAGCTTCATCAGTCTGCTTTGTCTCTGGCCTCTTAACTCTTACTTGAATAGTCAGAACAACTAAATCAAACCATATCTTAAGCAGCCAAACTTGTTCTTGTGGAAAATATACTGTTCCACATTACTGTGATTCTGAAGGGTTAAATGCCAGGACGTGCTGACTAAGGATAATTCTCTGATAATCTGGATCTTGATTGCTGAGTTCACTCATGGTAACAATGACAAAAGGGCACAATTAAGAGAGGCTATTTAGTAGCTGGGATAGTCTTATAGTCCTGGGTGCTGCAGTTATCCTGTGAGCATAGAATGATCTCTGGGCCAGAAGGGACCTTCAAAGGTCATCTAGTCTGACCCCCCTGCAGTCACAGGGACACCTCCAACTAGACTGGGTTGCCCAGGGCCTTGTCGAGCCTCAGCTTGAATGTCTCCAGGGAAGGGGCCTCAACCACCTCCCTGGGCAACCTGTTCCAGTGCTCCACCACCTCATAGTAAAGAACTTGTTCCTAATGTCTAATCTAAATCTGCTCTTCTCCAGTTTATACTCGTTAGCCCTTGTTCTCTCATTGCCGGCCTTTGTAAACAGACTGTCTCCAGCTTTCCTGTAGGCCCCCCTCAGGTACTGGAAAGCTGCTATTAGGTCTCCCCAGAGCCTTCTCTTCTCTAGGCTGAGCATGATTATGATTTTCCATGAAGTATCAAAATCCCAAACATAGGGCATCTAAATCTTCAGAGACCAGGCTACCAACTGCCATCTGTAGCTCTAAACTGCTCAGGGGCGACTGAAAATGCTGTGGAGTTAGTGATGAAATATCTTCCTTTCATCTTTGCTGCTGCAACTTATTTTGTCCTGAGAAGCCACCAAAGCATCACATAGATTGAAACCTATGTTTAAATACAACTGAAAATATGATGACAAGTTTTCTCATCTTTAGGAATACACGGTTGTTTGTTTACTTGCTATAATGTCAGACAGTATGAATAAGGACTGCCCCAGGCTGAGTCTTGCCAAATGATTTTTGAATTCTGCCTTATACTTTTCTGCTAGTTATTCGGTCTCATCATCAAACTGGTAAGTGTTGGTTTATTGCCTTCGGTTACCTAACCCACCCCTTTGCTTATATAGTGCCCACTTCTTTCTCTGCACTTCAGGAAACTTTCTTGTAAATCTGATATGAAAATATCCTTCTTGCTTGTTGTAAGGCACCAAAGATGTTCTCAAAGAACAGGGAGGAACCTCAATATACACTTTCATTTCAAAGACAAAAGACTGGTCTTTATCATAACCTAGGTAAGAGGAGGCCCAGAGTTTAATTTCTACCCTTGTACCTCTCTAAGATCAGACCAAAGTTTCTTGATGGACTGTTGTTTTTCTGCACTTGCAGTCTGCCTGGCTCTCAAAAATTAAACGAGGAAGTCAAACCATTACCAGAGTCCTGTGGTAATAAAGTTATTGATAAATTCTTAGTAATTTAAATTATAAATCTAAATCATATATACCAGTATCTGAATCAAGGCCTGATCCAGGGAAGGCATTGTTAGGAAATACAAAAGCCTATGGGGATCACATCACTTTCCTGTTATCTCAGCTGGGACACTTAAGACATGGAAGAGCTGTTCTGTGAGACAGAATTCATCTGAGCTGCAATTAATTTCTCATTGTCAAATGCTTCTTTTTTGGAGGACAAGTTCCAAATCTTTCAGGAATAGATGAAAATGTACATGAGCACTTCTGGATTATTATTCCTGTATGCACACATGTTCACAATACCCTTCACCTGAAGTTGCTAACAAGTTTTTAGGCTGACTTGAGCCACTATGCTTTGCTTCGCACTCGCAGTATGCAGGGAATTGGTGATTTGCTCTATTAAGTTGTTTTGCTGTAGCAGTTGGGTCCTCAAAGCTACCTAAATGTGCTTGGAATACTGGGTTTGCTTCCTCAGTCCCTTTTGCACACTGCCAGTTGGCTCCTACCCGTGCTACTGAAGATCAGCTTTTAGCCTGTGCTGCAGAGAAAAAAGCTGGTTTTGAGCTGATAGGAGCAGTGGTGTGTTAACATACCTTCACCTGCAGCTTGGCTGGCTCTGTGCCCCTCGCAGGAGGAGACTTCTTGCATGGGCCCTCCTGGAATGGGGAAACGGTGATCCACCACGAGCAAGCTGACGCATGTTCCTGATGATCAGGCTCTGTTCTTCCCTGGCTGCCTGAAAAATAGACCTAGGAGCTTTGCTGCCAAACAAATTCTCTTTTTCAGGCTGCAAATATGAAAGATTTTTCAATTCAATTTTCTACCTTTTTTTTTTTTTTCCAAACCTCTTTATCTCATGTCGATCTTCTAAATAAACAGACTAGATTAAGAAGATTGGCTGCCTTGGTAGATTAGTTATGGTTTTGGTGTAGTTCCTCTATATTTGTGTCTGATACTATTTTTTTTTTTGTTAGCTCTGTCCTGCGTGATCATATTTTATGCAAAAATGGAAAGATATCTTAACTGTGTACCTGTAGAAAGTCGCTTATTTGTTTTGTATTCGGGTAGACTAATATGTGTGCAGAAGAGATAGCATGTGCAGAAGGGAACTTGTGCTCAAAGTATTGAACAAGAGGCAATGACTCTTTGTAGATAAAGCTCGCCAGCAATTCAGACCGTGTTGATTAGCATGAGTAAAATGCATTTGCTGTGTCCTAGCAACCTGGTATGTATTCTCTATAAAAGAGATTTTTAAGGAGGAAACTGAAAGGAATTCATATTTCACCTATTCTTCATTGAAATCTGAGTAACAGTAAGAGGGAGAGTCAAGGTTTTCAATTTGAAAATTTGACAGATGGGCTGGGGAGACTCCTAGCAGTTAGAAGTGAGCCTGTTGATACTGACCAAGATAAGAAGAATTGAAACAGATGATGGAGAGAGTTATGATTCTTAAAATTAATTTTTATAATTTTGGGTTGCAGAATTATTATCCCAAGCAGTTATTACAAGGATATAGAAGGGGAGCCAAGGATGTAACTAAGAAATCAAGGACTTGCTATAAATTCAGCTCTTTCATTGTTCTTCTCTGTGGTCTTTTGTTATGGTAATTTATCTTACTTAGCCTACATCGGACAAAAGAACAAGTTCATGGGTACAAAAGATCTGTGTAAGTACTAATGTAAGTACTAATTATTTTGTTAGAACTTAATACAAATCAAGGTAATTAGATTTAAATAACCTCTTGCCAGGAAGGTATGTACAACCCAGCTGTGACATCTGGCGCTCTGTCCTGCTATGGAGCTCATTCAGATAGAATATGAGCTGCCTTGCAAACAACAAATTTGCTTGTTGCACTTACAGAGGGAAGCAAAAAAAGAAACCCACCCAAACCCATGCTCTCTTGTATGCCTATATATTTCTGTATATAAATTTAAAATTAGGTTTTATTATTCTGCCATTTCTTTAGGCAGAGTGGGTACATGTTAAAAGAAGAAACTTAGTATGTATGTTCTAGGAAGCTTTTTCACTCTTGCAATCAAAAAGTGACTTGTTGGCAAATTTCTTTTAGCAGTTCTTACCTGCCAGAAAGAAGGGGGGAAAAGTTATGCTTACTAGAAGAAGAGGCACAAAAGAATCCATCTTCTGTGCTCTTTTTCTTGTGGTGATTCTGTTCTGTGCTGAAGTGCAGCTCTACCAATACATATGCTTTTGCCCAAATGAAGAAAAAAATAATTCTAGGCCTCAAACTCTTCCTTCTTTTGCAATTAGGAAAATGGAGCTTTCAGTAGTGTTAGAGAGCAATTTCTCAAAAGAAACAAGAACCAAGAGCTTTATGGTGTCTAGTTCATTCACAAATTGAGTTGGCCCACAAAAATCTTTTAATGAAGTAGTATTTTCTGAATTTTGAAGCCTTGTAGAAAGGGTAGCTGGTCACTAATTTTTTTCATTTTCAGAGAACAGGCAGTTGGCTTAATAAAAGTAAATGCAGTATTTTAACATCTAAATGTGTATTACTTGTTATGTAGGAGGCTTCAAATAACATTTTTGGCTTTTATTTCGTGGGAAATCCCATTTTGATTATGGAAGGGAAGTATGAGAATGAATTTTTAAATATTTTTTTCCCAAAAATACCCCCTGTGTGCTTGAAACTGATACTTGAGTTTTTTCATGGATTGCTAAAATTGGTCCTGAAGATGATTTTTATATGTACTATAAGTTTTGCAATGCTTTCATAGTTTTTGTTGTGATGCATGATTGTTTGGTTGTGGGTTTGAGTTTTCCTTTTGCTTTTTTTTTTTCCAATTAATACACATATATAAAAGGGAAAAAAACTCTTAAGAACCTCTATCTAATGACATTAAAAGGCAAGTAGCTGCATAATGATGTGAATGTCATTGGACTAATAATAATACAAATATTGTTTTTCTTTGTGTCTCTTTAATTAAGAGTAATTTCACAGGTTTGTGGCTATGTTAGTACACAAGTTCTAATGGCCTATTCTGTTGCTTGATGTTACATTGCTGGTGCAACTTGTGTGGTCACTTTACATTAAGGTAAAGAGGATAATGAGGTGCTGCTAAAACATAGTGGATACTTCTGGCATCTGGTTTACACTTACGTCACAGTGGTGTGACAGTCCAGCTTTCTGGGTAAAGAAGAATACATGCCTTATAGCAAAGCATTCTTGAGTTCTGCCTCAAGGATTTGTTAAGTTCTTCAGTATAGACTCCGTTGCCACTGAAACATGGTAGAAACTTTGACAGCCTGACTTCAAAAAAAAAAAAAGTTCCATAATAATGGGGGAGGGATTCTGTAACATGGTGGCATATGTTACATTGGGCATGTTACTATGAATCATCAATTATCTTTTTTTTTTAATTGTGACTTAAAAAAGTAAGCGTACATAGAATTTCCACTTCTAACACATTTACACGAAGGGTATATCCAGCCTGCATGTGTATCTGGATTTAAAAAAAAAAAGTCTTCTAAGCAGTTCAAGAAAAAGATGCTATTACTGGCTTGCTGAGAGAGGATTAATTAGGAAACGCCTTATCTGGATTTCTAGAAGTTACAGTGGTTCACTTCCTCTTAGCAGAGAATTATTGTACAGAATGACATTAGGCACTATATTAAATAATTATGTTATTATCTATTTGTTATCTGGGGCTTGGCATTTTGATTAAATTTGAAGTTATTTGTTAGACAGCTGATTACATGTCAGATGAATGGATCAGCTTGAAAGAACTTGTAACAGTGTGGTATGTTTGAATAACCAAAAGTCAGGGAGAATCTTGAAACTTGGGAGATCTCCAGGAGGATCTCTTTTGCATAAATACTAGCTTTACTCTGCATACCTTTTATTCCCCCTCTCCCTTTTCTCCAGTACTGATACTCGAAAAGGTGGAAAATGGAGATCTGAGCAACAAGATATTGAAGATCACGGATTTCGGCTTGGCCAGGGAATGGCATAAAACTACCAAAATGAGCGCAGCTGGGACATATGCCTGGATGGCTCCTGAGGTCATCCGCTCCTCCATGTTCTCCAAAGGCAGCGATGTGTGGAGGTATTGATTTGGCGTTAAGTGACTGGATACTAAAGACTAACTGGACCTGACAAGAAACCTCTTTTATGTTTAAGAATGATTAATGGTGAACCAAAGAGTAAAATTCAGGTCTTAAGCAAACTTTACCCACTAGCTTTCCATCTGTTAGGCTGTCAGATTATTTTGTATTAATTGTAAATATTTTTTTTACTGCAGAAAGTGGTGGACTGGTTCCTGCATGCCTCTAAATTCTTGTTCTTTGATAAATTTGCATTCAGATTATCCTAGGATTCATAATCCTGATTCCCTCTGCATTATCTAAACCAAACTTTTTGTGTGTATTTTGGCTATTGGCTGACATAGGCAAAAGCCATAAGGCCACAAACCAATCTGTAAAGTAGTTCAAAGTAGTTGTTGGTAGTAACCTGTCACTGATGTATATGTACACAAACACGCTGTACCTAATCGGATTCCATGCGTGGTTTCATCCTGAATACAATGTTTTTCAGTTTCACAGTAATCTTACACATTATTTTCTCCCTTCTAGTCTTTCACATAAAATAATAAATCTCTTGGTTCATTTGAGTATGTAATCCATGAGTAATAATTTGCATATATACATTATTTATTCCATTCATGCACTGGGATTTTTGAGGACAGGATACATGGTGGAGTGTAAGGGTCAGCCTGTGGACTCCCAGAAATTGAGTTTGAATATATTAAATCCACAATTCAGTAAATAACTCTAGGACAGTGAGTTTTCTGGATGCTGTGGGACTATAAAATTAGTAGTGAACATCTGAAACAGATGA
This sequence comes from Scolopax mira, assembly GCA_004320125.1. Lineage (NCBI taxonomy): Eukaryota > Metazoa > Chordata > Aves > Charadriiformes > Scolopacidae > Scolopax > Scolopax mira. Next base: position 45,983 of record BJBW01000654.1, on the reverse strand, counting down.
AGTAAGCATAATTTTGTTTTTCCTGTGGGGAGAGAGGTATTGAAATGTCAGGGTGACTTTGTCTTTAGATCAGTAAGATTCTGTTGCTGGCCAGTAATGTTCCCACACAAGTGTGTGCATGCTGAGAAATATGTCAGGATAAAGAAATATCCTAGCTGGCAGAATTGTCTGGCTGCTATGGCGGAAATCTGGTGTGGGGATTTTCATTTTCCTTGTCCAGTTCTTCTGAATAGATAATGTATTGCTTTGTGGTAAGTCTGTGAACTTGTATTTTGCACACTAATGGTTTGAATAAAATTCTGACTCTAAATGTTCTGTAGTTCATCCAAGACAAATTGAGCAAGAACCAGGTTCTTATTCTGAATGAAGTCTGGCAGAAATTAAAATCTCAAGGCTGTGCACCTTTTCTGTGCACATGATGACAGTACTGGTTTGTACATACTTTGTCAAGCTCAAACCTCTATTTGCTCTCTTCTGAAACAGTGCCAGGAGTGGCCTTTAAGGGTAACCTGAGGGAGAAGGGAAGAGGAGAACAATTTCCCTGCGATTTGTAACTTTACTAATCCAGGCATGCTGTGAACAGATCAGTAGATGTTCTGTACCAGTATGATCTCTTTTTAAAAAGGACAGGACTTAATAAGCTCAGTTAGTAATTTTCATGAAGGTGTCTTAAGTGCCTCTATATGTATGCAAAAATACCAGTTTGATCATTGACTTAAGAACTATGAATCACTTCAGGACTTAAGGGTTGTAAATAACTTAAAATTATTTGTTAGTTTTTCAGAACACTTTATTTCTATTTAAGATTCCCTCATCACTTTTTCCTTATATAGTTACCAGTCATTCCTCGAAAACGAGTTCATCTCAATGCTCTTCCTTAAACAGGGTTTATCACCAGTAAGAGAACTGTTACGCTGGCTGTGAACAAGCCTTCTCTCTTTCTGGTGACCAAAACTTTGAATCGTAGTTAAATAAGCTGAAAAGAACATGGTGTTTGAGGTATGAATGCAGAGGACAAATATTTGCCATTGAGGTCACTACCAGTGTGTCAATGACTGTGAGCACTGGTTTTTACAGAAGCAGTCATGGGCATGTGTAATAAATCCTGTCCCCACCCAAGGATGCAACTTGAAGCTCTTAACAGGAGAAACTTTTTTTATCCTGTTAGACTTGCCCTTCCTCTTGTCCACTTCAACCTCTTGGTTAATCACTGGAGTTGAGGGAGTTTTGTCTGATGAACTTCCAGATAGCCTGTGGCATCAACACAGTTGGCTGTCTCTGTCCTTTTATTTCAACACTTTTTCTCTAAAGCTTATTAGAATAATACTGAATTGATGCCCTGCCTTTTAACAAGAATCTTGTTCTGCTTGTGTTCTTGCTGCACAAACAGGTGAAGAAAGTGTTTACCAGGACTGATAATTCCCTAGTCAGTCTTATCTTGTCATAAATAACTGCTTCGTGCAATTCCTTTCAAAACATGTATCAAGCTCCATTTTTAAAAACTCAATCTGCTTTGGTGGGTTGTTGGGTTTTTTTTGTCTCACTCTAAAGGAGGGTTGGCACACACTGGTGTCTGTCACCAGCGTCTTGGCCACTGTAGAGCTTGTTGCTAATAACAGCACTTAGTACATCTTGCTAGTGAAAATTGTTGCTTTGAATTTTGCTGTGCTGCACCCACAAGCTTTAGATGTACACCAGAAACCTTGTTCTTATATTAGACAGATAACACAGGAGCTATGGTTTTATTTAAATATGTCAGTTCCTGTAAATCTATTTATGTGTTTGAGAGGAGAGTTACATATTCAGTTTGGATTTACAGGGGTGAAGTGTTAAAGCACAGTTGCAGCTTATCCAGTATTGTACAGCAAGCTACTGTTAGTGGGCATAGAATTCAAGTTTCCCTTGTCATTTTAGCTGCTTAAATGTATTGTTTGCCACACATTTCATGTTTGACTTGTGCTGCTTAAAAGACAATCATGTTGTCAATATGATCGGTGTGCAGAACATAAAGCCACCATACAACCTTCACCTGAGATCCTCACGTTCCTTATTTTAGATGCTTTCAAGAATTATTTAGTTTGACGCCAGTGAAACAATTAGAAATTTTAATTTTCGTTTAGCAAAGGAATACCAGAATGACCTAAAACCATGTGATTAGCAGATCAGGATGTTTCAGGCTTTCAGTGGTGGGAGTAGGAACTTCAGTCATTTGAATATTTCATTTGAATTAAGTGTTGGCAAGACTTACATCCACAACTAGCTGCTTGCAGGTTTCTGTAGTCTTCTGTGAGTAATGAAGCACTGGCAAGACTTCAGTACCTGGCAGATAAGTGTTGACTAGCAGTGTTGGTAGAAGCTCACTTGGGAGAAATTCATGCTTCAGACTGTTGTGAAATAAGCAGGAAATGCCATCTCTGGAACTGCCAGTCTGATAACATGCAAGATGCTGATTGTTAATAGCCATTAAAATGTAATGAAATTTTTTTCTTAACAAAAGCAATATTCTAGTTTCTGTTTCTGGGATCTCTTTGTTGGTCTGATAGTTCCTTTCTCATGGAAAATGCTGCACCTAAGGAGATGGATAAAACGAACCTGTTTTTCAAATGCCATTGAAAAATAACAGTGAGAAGAAACTATGGTGTTTTTTTTTTTTAGTAAGTTCACAGACTTACAAGGGAGGTGGCAAAATCACATGTGAAATCCTGCAGACCTCCAGCCTCCCTCTCCCTGAAAATCCAGTGTGTAAGATTGAACTTGATGTTAAATGGCTTAAAGGATTACTGCATCACTGGGAGACGGTTAATTATTCATATAAGTGTCAGTTGACTTGGAAGCATGGTCTGTGTCACATGGTTAATTTTGTAATTAAAGTCCAAAAATTACTACTGGGTGCTGGAAAAAAAACTAGCTTGCATCAGTTTTTCTTCCTCCCTGTTGAGAATGACAAGACGCTCTTGATTCTTTCTTCCTATGTCTTTTTTTTGTTCTTGTTTGTTTAAATCTCTTCTGTCTCTGGCTTTTTTTCTTTGTAATTCCCAATCCCCTGCTTGACAGTTAATGGAAAACACTCTGTTCAGCACTTCTTTTGCTGTGTAATCACTTGGGGTGATTGCTGTTCAAATACCACAAAGCAGTGTTTCCCTAGTTCTGTGGAAGCAGTATTCTCAGGAATGGTCTGTAATTACATGAGGAAGAGGTAGCAGTCAGTCTTGTCAGAAACAATGACCTTTCCTCTAATATATATTTTTCTAGTGTCACATTAGAAGAAACACCAATCTGTCCATTCTTTTGTCTTAAAAAGAAACAACAAACCAACCAACCAAAAAAAAAAACCCTGAGGAAGAAATGCTTTGAGCTTATCAACTGTCCTTTCCTAACCATCCCATTAATAGAAGTATCTAACACGTGTTTATCCAGCACAAATGGTAAACACAATTCTTTGGTAGTTTTTCCTACCTTTTGATATTAACAGTTGCATTTAAACTGAAGAGTAACATGAATGGTCTATCAGATTTAGGCAGGCCAAATATATATTCAGTCCAGTATTCATTTTCTCTGAGTGTCTTATCTTAGGAGGCCAAAAAGAAAATGGAAATTCCTTAAACTTCTGATTTTTATTTTAATTTTTTTTCAGATGAGGCATTTGAGACAGTAACAAAGTGAGAACCTTGTTGGAAAGAAATAATAAATTATTATAATAATGCCAAAAGTATGAATTACATAGAAAAAGTGCAAAAGATTATCTGGGTGAAGAAATATGATAGTTTTCTTCATAAAGTAAACCAGCTGTGTTAGCATCATCTCTAGTGACTGAAATTCCATGTCAAAATAGGAAAAGTATTAGTAAGACTGTCCACCTAAAGTGGTAGAAGTTAAAAGGAATGTTAAAGGCATAGTGAGGTGGAGAGGAGATTGCAAGAGTACAGATTATGATAATGAAAATTTTGGTTACTTGCAAATGGATAGGGCAATTGTTGCTTTGAAACAGAAAGAGATAAATATTTTAGTTCAGAAATGCCCACTTCATAGAGCAGCGAGCTTATAGGAGAAGAAGCAGGTTTTCATTTGGTCTCTCTGTGTGTTTAGGAGACCTTCCAAATTGTATGATATGACTGTGGTCAAAATACATGTATACATAGATTCAGGATCTTTGGAAGAGCAAAACAAGTCCATTGCTGTAGTGCTTAATTTCCAAGAGATTAACGACCACACTGAGGAATTTTGTGTAAAAACAACAAAAGGGGAACATGAAACATGGATATCTTTTAAGAACACAATGTTAAAGTTCAGAGTGAATGCATAGGAAAGACTTTAAATGAGTGAAAAAGATGGTATAGAAGAGACTAGTGGAAGACACCCTTCAAAAAGTTGAACATGTATTCAAATGAGGAAAGTTAGGCATGGATTGAAATGCTGGAAAGTTGAATATAAAACACTCAAGAAAATTAAAAGGGTTTTGAGAGGATTCCTGCAAAGAGCATAAAACCAAATAAATTGCATTCAAATGCGGCACAGGTGAGAACCCTGCAGGAGAACGTACAGCCCAGAGGTGACCAAGATATAAGAGTGCAAAGAAGATCAAGCTGTAGCAGAAAAAACTTAGTGACTTGTGTCTGCTAGAATGGAGCAAAGAGGGGTTTTTAAAGCTGAAAATCTCTCTTTAGGGAGCCAAGCTGGAGGATATCTCATACTGAAGTACTGCCTGCAGAGGTGGTAAACCTGGCTGGTAAAAGGAACAGTAACAAATTACTGAGATTTATAATAGCACCCAAGATTTCTATGAGAGCCAGCTGAGTTAATAGATCTGCTGTGTAATCTGTTGCTTAAAGCTGCCTTAATACTAGAGAAATGGTAGGTGTCAAACACGATGACAGGTCTTAAGAGCTTCCTGAGGATCAACAAGTCTCATTTTCAGTTCTTCTAAAGAAGAACTACTCCCCCACTAAAGAGTGGGGAGCTGGTGGACATATTCGCATATCTAGGGAAGAGTCAGCTTTTGTAGAAAGAAATCATATCTTCTGAAAAAAATAAAAGTTCTTGAAGGAGTTACTGAGTATGTGGAGAAGTGCTAAGATTGCTTATACCCTATTTGGATTTATAAACGTTTTCAGCAAAATCTTTTGTCAAAAGCTTTTCAAGAAAGTAAATTGGTGTGTGAAAAGAGGACCAATCTGTTTCCCATTACTTAGTGAATTCTTAATTATTAAAGGAAATTATTGGTGGGGGATTCTCAGTTGAACATATTCATAACTGATTTGAAAAAGCAATAAATGGTTACATAACATTTGTTGATGATACCAAATTATTCACAATAAGAAAAATTATTCTACTGCAGAGAGGTTAGGAAAAGTTTTACTACACTGAATGATAAAGTAGATGAAATGGTAATAAATGCAAAGTAGTACCCGTGGGAGAATTTCACATGTACGTTTATGGGCTCTAAATTGTTATGATTCAGTAAAGAGACTGGAGTTACTATGGGTAGCCTAGCTTATTTCATAAGGACTCGTAAAGCCAAGTGGCAAATTAAAATTTAATAGGAAAGAAATACAGAAAAAAAACCAGGAAATACTGTGGCCCCTCTCATATCTTTAAAACTTTGTGATTTTGGTCATTCCAATATAAAAGATTTAAATGGAATGAGATTGTACAGGAGATGTCAAGGTCAGTGAAAGATATGAAATGGCCTCTGTTCAGGAGAGTAACTAGATTGTGATTTTCTAGATCAGGATTTTGGGGAAGGATGTAGTGGAAGCCTGTGAAATCATGGATTGCATGGAAGGAGCTAATGAACATATGTTCATTCTTCCTTCTGTTTAAGAGAACTACATGGAAACAAATGAAATTACTAAGTGACAAGTTCAAAACAATCACATGGAAGTATTTTTTGGGAATACATCATTAAATTTGTGGAACTTGGTACCACAGACCTTAGTGGACAATAAATGGATTCAGAAGACAGTTAGATCAATGTAAGAAAAAACTGTTGGGTCACAAAGCATGAAGAAACTGACTCTGGCTCAGGTTTTCAAGAAGCAGAGAGAATATTCTGAGGATGTGTTGCTTGTCATATACCTGGGAAGAGAACAGTCCTGTAACTGTTTCTGTAACTTCGTAGTTAACATTTCATAGAACATCTTAAACCCAACTTAATTCAGAAGGAGTATTTTTCAGTTAATTCTGAAAATCACAATCCACCAAACAACCCTCCTTCACATTTCTGAGAGTTTCACCAGGTTCTGGTTTGAAATTTACTAAATTAGTTTGAAGATCTGTGTTAATATTCTTCAGATTGTTCCCATTTCCAGAGAGAAAATTATTTTTGCCTAAAAGGCAAAAATGGCATCTTAGTTCGATCTAATTTAAAAAAAGCAGATAAAACGAGTCACTTCACCCGCTTGAGATGGTCCAGAAAACTGCATGTTCTTCAGAGTACCAGACTCACCCTGACAGGTTCAGGTATTTTCTTCTTGCTTAGCAAAGAACGTGTTGAAGTCAAACACCTGTTCTCTTTTTCCTTTTCTTCCCGGTAGTTACGGCGTCCTGCTTTGGGAACTGTTAACAGGAGAAGTACCCTTCCGAGGAATCGATGGTCTTGCAGTAGCATACGGTGTTGCCATGAATAAACTTGCCCTTCCAATCCCTTCTACGTGTCCAGAGCCTTTTGCCAAACTCATGGAAGGTAAGCCAGCTGTGGGGTGAGTATGGCTTGTGCTGTTTCTAGAGTGTTGTTGAGCGTTGCCTCCTTGCGTTGATTTTGACACCTAAGAGTGTAGATTTCTCAAATGGCTTTATTCAGTGGTGCAGGTTGTTGGAGAGCTAAGCTTGGCTGTTGGTGTGCTTTGACAGCTATTCTATTACAAGAGGAGTAAGTGAAAGAGATTTCCTTGCCCTTTTTTATCAATTGGCTTTACAGGAAAATGAGGGCTAGTGCTGTCATCATCTAGCTTGTTGTTTTCTAGTAGTGAAGACTCACCAACACCATAACTTCACCATAGCTTGAACCTCTTGCTAGTGACAGATTGATTTGGAATGAAACATTATCCTACTGACGTTTCAGAGGGATTACATGTGGCTTTGACATTTGAAAACAACTCAAATTTTCAGTCAGAATGATGGGATTTTTCTGCTTTGTGTGTGGAAATTGTTCGTGCCCAAGGTGGGCTACGTATGGAGGAAAGAAATGTAAGAGTTTGTCATCTGATCTGCAGTAGTATTAAAAAGGATGCTGTGAGGTAGCTTTTGGGGTGCACCGATGTGACCTGCTCTGCTGACTATTGAAGTACTTGCATATCTCCCAAGCTTCAGTTGTTCCTCCTTTCTTCCTTCCTTCCTTCCCTCCCTCTCTCACAGTAGTACCTTCTAGTGTTTTATTCAGAGCCCCCTATTCAGACGGATTTCTAGGTGCTTATGCGTACTAAACATTTTTATACTTATCTGGCAGAAAGAAAAACAAGTAAAAAGAAATCAAACACAAAGCAAAGAATGAGTCTGAACGTAGAACTGACATTTTGGTGCCTCTGGTGATCTTTTTAGCCCCAAGAAAGGAATTTGGTTCACGTAAGAAAACACTTTTGATGGATTTCTTTGATTTTAGAATCCTCTTGCATTCCTCTGGTCTTTTCTGTAGGCTTCAGGTAGGTTAAAGTAGAAAATTTCACACACTGTTGTTCTAAAAAAAAATATCTTATGGGATGGTAAACAGCAGCAGAGATGCAGGTGTAGTAGCCTGGAAGCAACATAAAGCAAGAAACTGCATCTTAATGACTTAATGGAACTACTAGCTCAGTGTTGTGCCAGAGCTGTTTATTTTGACATGGTTCCCTAAAACAAGGACCCTGGATTTCTCAGATATAAGTGAGGTGTCTGCTGCTGGGATTAAAGATAATGCCCTCTGTTGGGAAAGTCAGGTAGAGACATATGGCCTGTGCTTGAACCCGGCAGCACAGGGGTGAGCACCCACATGGCTTTGGGACGCTTGGCTTCTCCATGTAGAGGGGGAAGAAGAGAACAAGAAAACAATTACTCTCTTGCCCCTTCACCAGAACTGTTTTTCAAGCAGGCTGTTTCACATCTCGGGTGAACTCTTGTTCCCCTAATGCTGCTGTTACGTTTGAATTGCTGCCCTGGTGGTCTTCACTGAGACAACAAAGCTGAACTTTCCCTCTTCACAGAAAAGACTTGTATGTTACAACTGTCCTCATTAGTGCAAATAATGGCAGATCTAGGCTTGGGAAAATAAAAGCCACGGGCCACCTGCATAGTTATCCTGTTCACTCACTCATGCGTTTGGCTGGCTGCAGTATTTTGTTTTACTTTGGGTCGTGTTTGCTTAAAACCTGGGGTAAAGAGGCAGGGATTATGGCACTGACAATCCAGCTGTATCACTCATTGCTGCTAATTGGTCAGCGGCAGGGGATCTTCAGAGCACTCTTTAACACCCTCAGTTCTCTATCTTGAGAAGAGAAGCAATTTGAAATCCATAAACACAACTGTGTTCCAGCTTACGCCTCCTGGAACCTGACCAGATGCTTAAATAGCAGCATTTTGATACCAGCAGTTTTGAAACCAAAGCTCCCAAATGCAAAATCTCAGTAATGCTAAAATCAAGGAAAAGACCTGCAAAACCAAGCCTCAGCAGTTGCACGGATTTTGTGAAGTGTTATTTATTTTTAATTACAGCTGTTCCTTGGTGTATTACAGTGCACAATACTGGTGAATTAATGTCTTTTAGGACAACACCAATGTTTTTTAAGAATATTCTCTTTTTTCCAACTAAAAGGTCTAGGAAACTTTAGATAAGGAAACTTTTTATAACTTTTGCCTTGTGCTGCAGGAATACGTGTCTTAAATTCCATAACCATTTAGAGGAATGGTAGTATAAGCATATTGAGAGAGACCCGTGTGTTAGTTTCTTTCATTCATGCACGAAAGCTACATGCCCTAGAAGTATATTGAATGCTAAGTTTTTCTGTTCTTCTTTCTTGGGTTCTTCTCAAATTTTGGTGTGCAGGAGTCTAGCAGGAGTAAAGAGAATAAGGATACTTGTTGAACAAGAATCTGTGTAAGTGCCAGTATGGGACAGTATAGAATGAGAAAGTGATGTTTTCTGCACGAGTAGAAATAAGGTTGAAGTAAGAGGAAGGCCTGAATGAATAAGAATTTTGTATTCAAAAGTGTTGCTAAGTCAAACATTTTGACTTAATGTTTTTTTAAAAAACACATTTTTAATGATTTCATAGCTTGAGGTGCTACTTCTTACTGTTTTCTATTTCCGTTTCTGTTTTCAATGTTCAATTCCCATCAGTGTGAAAGGAGTTCCTTTCTGTACTGTTACTAGTTGAGTTGCCTCATGCAGTAAGGTGAATACCTTAAATTCTGCTCTGTAATTGGGTAAGTCATTGCATTAGATTATAAATTAAAAAGCTTGCTTCTCTGTGCTTGCTCTTAAAAGCAAAAGAAAAAAGCCCGATCAAACAATTGTGTCTCACATAATAAAAAAGAACCCTTAAAAATAAGAAAACTCCAAATGCACTTATTTGATGTCACTATTTACTTAAATCTCTTGCTTTCACTCAAATTATGCCCAGTCTTTGTAGGAAAGATTTTTCAGTTCGTGGAAGAGATTCGTAATGACTCAGCTTAATATTAGAGTTTGGCATTAGAGAGAACTCTGATAGCTGTCCTTCTGCAGTAGGGCTGTAACTCTGCAGTGTAAGTGTGGTAAAAACTGTTTGCAAGAGTCTTGCCTAGTGTTTCCATTCTGAGAGCACATACAACTTAAAGTAAAATATTTAAGGACGTTATTCATGTCTTTTTAATATTTGCTTGAAAATGTAACTTTCTGTAAAATTAGTAAACCTCTATTTTACTTGGCATATTATTGCAGTAGAACTTAGAGACCAGGTAGTTCTAGATCTTAAGTGATGCTGGATATTATATAAGCATGAAAATAGGAATTCCATGCTTAACCTAAGATCAGTCAATGGCCAATTCAAGTGGGAAATAGGGAAGATGGAGTGACACAGATAGTGTGTTTGCCACTTTTAGCCACTGGGGATCAGTAAAGTACTACTCATCCTCAAACCTCCATACTAAGAGATGCTTAACAGTTGCTTGTCTTTGTCCTGTTCTAGATTGTTGGAACCCTGACCCACATTCACGACCTTCCTTTGCCAGTATCCTAGACCATCTCACCGCCATAGAAGAGTCTGGTTTCTTTGAAATGCCCAAAGATTCCTTCCACTCCCTGCAGGAAGACTGGAAACAAGAGATCCAGGAGATGTTTGATCAGCTCAGAGCCAAAGAAAAGGCAAGTAGAGAAAAACATTCCATACTTGTGCTCTCTGGATTAGATTTCCCGTTTCATAATTCAAGCAGGGATAATTGTTTAGTGAATGCCAGAGTTAATTTTTTATGTGCTTTACTGGAGCTTGTATTAAGCCCCCAAGTCAACGCCAGACGTGTCTTATAATACACACAAGGGCAGAAACATGAGTAAAATAAATATCTCTATCCTGAGCTGCTAGTCTTCCTAATATTTTATTTGAGCTTCCATTATACACTGTGTAAACTCTTATGAGTTGTCTTCATTGTTTAATGCATCTGATAACTATTTCACTGTTAGCATCTTAATTGAGAAGCCCAATGACAACTGTTAATAGTTAAAAGTAGGAGGGGTAGTTTCAGCGTACACACTCTAGCTGGCATTGCAGCTTTGCTTCTGTCAGATTTGTGTTTACCAGCTTTTGAGCACAGCCAAATTGGACAGGGGATTGTTTATTGATAATAAACAGTGCTACCAGGGGAATGGTCCAATAACTGTTATAATTGAAGTCCATCTGGTTAAATCTCAGGAAACAACAATGCTAGCAGGAATAAAAGGAATAGCTAGACTGCCCTCAGGTCTTGAATACTTTATTCCTTTGTAGAAATGGGGAAAGAGAATTTTATATCCTGTTCACCTCATAAGTAAAATGTACCAAACCTCTGTGGTGGTGGGAGAGGTGACAATGACATTATTAAAAAAAATTTAAAATCTAAACTTAAACCTATCAATAGTCTATCTGAAGTTTAAGTTGAATTCTTTAGTTTTTACCTTCTGCAGTGGAATTAGCCAGCTGGAGATAATTATTCTGAGTGCTGAATTATTTTGTCCTTGTGGTAAGAGGAGAGGAGTGCAGTGAGAAGACATTTTAAGATCTCAAGGACAATTTCAGTTGATTCATTTTGTGAACAAGGGAAAGATTGAAAATTTCACATTGTGCATCTTTAATACTAAGGAGCAGCCATGCTTGGTGGAAAATGATGGGAATGACCTCGTGAGGATGTTTTCTTCATTCTTTTTGATGTTAGAGCTCTGTGATTTGCTATTTTATGATGCATGAGATGGCAAGGTTATTTTTAAACAGTTGAAGTCAATAATGAAGTTAACATGGGTACTTACTGAACAGGAAAGAAGGATTAATTCTGTTCAATGTTATGAATAAATCTTCCAAAACGGGTTCCCAAAATGCATGGTACTCTTCATTCACTCTTGTAAACACATTCATGTCAGATATCTGGCATGTTTCCTCATGACACTGAATTTAGGATTCGATGCCTTTTCACAAACTCACAGAATGGCTGAAGTTGGAGGAACTTCCAGAGGTCATGTCATCCAACTCCCCTTCTCAAGCAGGACCACCTAGAGCCAGTTGCCAAGGACCATGTCCAGATGGCTTTTGATTATCTCCAAGGATGGAGACTCCACAACCTCTCTGGGCAACCTGTGCCAGTGCTTAGTATTGCTCACAGTAAAAACGTATTCAGAGGGAATTTCCTGTGTTTCAGTATGCCCATTGCCTCTTGTCCTGTCACTTGGCACTGCTGAAAAGAGCCTGGCTCTATCTTCTTTGCACCCATCCTTTTATGTACACTGATAAGAACCTCCTTCCCCCCAGCCAAACCTTCCCTTTGATAGGATAAACAGTCTCATCTCTCTCAACCCCTCCTTATAGGAGAGATGTTCCAGTCTCTTAATCATCTTCATGGCACTTTGTTGGACTCTCTCCAGTATGTACGTGCCTTTCTTGTACTGGAGGGCCCAGAACTGGACATAGGATTCCAGGTGTGGTCTCACAAGTGCTGATGTCCAAATTTTAATACTGATAGGAAGGGCCTTGAATGGCAATCATAGGAGTTCTTGAGGATTGTTTTAGGCTTTTGGCTTTCAGCTGAGCCTTTAAATGGTGGTGCTAGCAGTGCTGTGAGCACAAGTCTTTGCTGCTGTATCTTCTGAATAGGTAATGTTAGTCTTAACCCACAAGTAAGAAAGTATTTCTTCTTTCTTATCTCTCCACAGGAGCTGCGCACATGGGAAGAAGAGCTGACTCGTGCTGCTGTTGAACAGAAGAACCATGAGGAGTTGCTACGAAGGCGGGAACAGGAGCTGGCAGAACGTGAGATTGACATCCTGGAAAGGGAGCTCAACATCATCATCCACCAGCTCTGTCAGGAGAAGCCTCGGGTGAAGAAACGCATGGGGAAATTCAAGAGGAACCGGCTCAAGTTAAAAGATGGCAATCATATCAGCCTGCCTTCAGGTTGGTGACAGGTGTCAGGTGAATCAGAACAGGTAGCTCCTTTCTACTTAGGCCTTAGAAAGTATTGGACGTAGTTTGGGAAAAACATGCCTCTTTGGGATCAAGAAAATAAATTTGATGCTCTTGTGGCTAGCGTTCCCCAAAGTATGAAGGCCAGAAATTAATTGGGCATACTACATGTTTTTTAATCTGTGGCTGTATATGATTCAGAAAAATGTTGGTGTTGCAATTTAACACATTAATACTCAAAATGATCAGTTTAACAAAAAATATACAAAAAATTATAGACGTTCTTGCTCTAGGGATATTTTACGTAGTGTGGCAGGAGAAACCATAATCTACTACATTTCTTAGTGCAGGAATCTAAAAATCACCAAAAATACATTGATAGCTGTGAGAGTAGAGCCCTACATTGCTAATTCATATCTGAGCTCAAACTAACACACAATACCATACTTCAGGGAGAAATGTTAGATGTTGGTGAAGTGGTCAGGGAAGTCGCTCTTGAGAGTAAGATGGTGATTTTTAGAAATGCTGAATCCTTAGCATTTCTGCCATGGATTCTGTATGGAGATTCAATTTTGTAAAAGAAAAAAAAAGTGTGGGTTTTTCCTAAGGCTCATCATTACCTCTAGGATGTTGGCTTCCATTATATTCTTTGTTTTCTGAGAGTTTTCTGGCTGTTCAGAAGAGCAACGATGATAAAACGTGTGTGTTAACTATCCCTTTCTTTAGACCTCTAAACACCTATTGCTGGTGGTTTTGCTTGGCTCAAGAAACTGAGAGATAAGGTGAAAGGAATTTATACAGGAATTTATACATCCTGTATAAATGCCTGACAGGCATAAATGTCAGTCAACACATGAGGATTTATGTGTGTATGTATCTCATACATACAGTAGGAAGATATCTCTCCATGAGTGTGAGCACACATCTTTGTGCTGAAATAACTGCATATACAACGAGGGGGTAGCAATTAGCTGTATAACTTTCATTTCTGCTTAGGTCATGTAAATTGCATTCTTTGAAAGTTACTGTAAATTTTTTTTCTTCTTCTATTAAAAAAAAAGAAGTTTAATGGTGTCTTTCCTCTTTTGTTTTGTTTTGATTTTTTTTTTCTTTTGGTAAACAGATTTCCAGCATAAATTCACTGTGCAGGCTTCTCCAACGATGGATAAAAGGAAAAGCTTGATCAGTAGCTGCTCCAGCCCCCCTGCAAGTCCTACCATTATTCCCAGACTCAGGGCCATACAGTGTAAGGAGCTCAATGTAGTATTGAATTTGGGAAATGTGCAGTCTGTCAGCGTGGTAAGATGCCAAGATTCTATATCTAGGACAGGACTGTAAAAATAAATAAAAAAATACTAACATGTTTGCCTTATGCCCTGCACGTATGCATTTAGAGAGAAAAATGTTGGTGTTTGGTGATGGGTGGGCACTATCACCTTCATTTGAGACCAAACCTTACTTACCCACGTTCTTGAAATATTGCAATTTGTTTGTAGAGAAAGTACATTCTTTAAGCATACAAGTTAATTTTTAAAAATACTAATTTGCAGAATAGTTCTGTGAAACATTATTGAAGTGGATTAAGTTTCTGTTGGAAGGAAAGAAAAACAGGGGTGCTTGTCGTGAAAATCATGGTCACATAATAAAAGACAATTAAGCAGACAAGCATGTATTAGAAGTATGAACGGGATGCTACTCAATGTGTAGTGTTTGTATTGGATGTCATGGCACTTGTATGTCTGATTTTAAACTGGCAGTTCTGATAGAGAAACCAGGGATGGAATAAAGCTATAAAGTCTATCTATACTAATTTTGAAGGAATATGGTTGTTAGATCTGTGTTCATAAGTGTCCAGAATTATGGGAAAGAGGCCTAAGTGGTGGATGTTTTCATTACTATTCCTGTTCCAGCCTGTATTTTATTCTTTATGTTGCTGTGGAACGAATTCTTTAATTTGTGTATATCTTTCTTTCCCGTTTTCCACTGTTCTTCCCACTTGTGAAGTGACTCCTGCTGAAAGCAGTAAAACGTGGGGACGGAGCTCAGTCCTTCCAAAGGAGGAAGGAGAGGAGGAAGAGAAGAGAGGCCAGAAGAAAAAGGGCCGCACTTGGGGACCAAGCTCACTTTGTCACAAGGAGCTAGGTGCAGGCGAAGATGGGTAAGAGAGGGCCTGGAATCAGACTGGTTTCCAAGTTCTGGAACTGGTTATGATCTGGCTCACAGGAGATTTGCCTATCCTCTTGCAAACACTTTTCTACTTCCAAATTTATTTGCTGTACCAGAAAAGTCAGGGATTTGGAACAGATTACAAAAAAACTGCATTGCATTCAGCCCCTTGTTAGTCAGTCCCTTCAGCACTGGTGCCTTCACTGTCTGCTTTACCTCTGTGTGTTTACATCTATTTGGAAGCAGTATAACTTCCTAGCTGTGTAAGATTTTCTCTAGTAGCTTTTCTTTATTTTCAGGCTCAACTTTCTGTAGCTTCATACCATATCTGAAGCTACTTCTCTTTACAATCCTCAGCTAGGCTTTTTGTTGTCTTAAATCCTATTCTTTAAAAAGTATCTGGTAGAACCACGCAAATACCTTTTCTTCGGGTTTTTGAAAACGACACGTATGTTGATACAACCTGAAAGTGATTTTTGCAGAGATACAGGTTGTACCTCTGTTTCTGTAGATTCTGTGGCTTTGGTTTTTGTGAGTGTGTGGATTGTCCATGCCAGAACTCCAATGGATCATTGCCGAAATGCTGCTTTAAACATAGGAATATTTTGATCTGAGAGGTTTGAATGTCTTGTGATTTTTATTGGAGCTTGAAGCTTTTTTTGCCTGCTAAATTGATAGTTTGACTCTTTCCATATTTGTAAGCAGGGAAAATAAAATAACTGGTTATAATTTATCTTTAATATTAGGTGCTCACATGTGACATTTCTGGAAAACTTATGTTTATATAATGCATCACTATTGCCATCCTCTGCAAAAGGGCAACGTCAAATATTCTAATGACATTAAAATAAGTTCTCCCTCAAAGATACTCCTGAGATGTAACAGGGAAATGTGGAGGAAGCTTCTTTGCTGCCTATACTTTACCTGTTCTATAGATGAAGTATATCATTCTACAGGATTAAAATAGTTGTCACACTTTCCAGTCGTTAATTATATAAAAGGGCAGGAGATCACTGGAGCTGGTAGAAAAACACTTCTACTTTGAAATCATGTTCTTAGAATTCTGGGAATAAAGCTCTTCAGTTTTCTGTTCATTACTGTACAGTGTGAAGCACTAAATTGCTTTTGGGCACAGACAGCTGGAAAGGAGTTGCTTGGTAACTATGCTTGTTTTTAAAACTATCCTCTTCTCTCTACAACTGAGATGTTCTATAGTATTCATCACCTTTTCCAGGGAGACTCAATACAGCTGTGGCATTTTGCAGGGTGTCTGAAATACAATAGCTTTGCTGAGAGGGCAGTATGGTTAACATACAATGAAGTACTGCTTCTTGCTGAGAACGTGCCAGACTGCAGACTTTAATTTAAAGGGAGCAGAGTTGCAGTAAACATTAGTGACTCAAAAGGTAGAGTGCTTGCCTTTTTTGGTGTTTTTTTAATTCTAATTTTAGAGGTAGGGGAGTTAAAATTGGAGTAAAGTTAAGACCTAAACTTAGGATAGAAAAGTTCTGTTTAAGTCTTCTCCATGACATCGCTCTGGTAGCAGCAGTGCTGCTGTTCCAGTTGCTTACATGACTCTGTGATCAAGGGAACTTGAAGATTCATCTTTTTATCATTTTCCATGTGTTCTGCACAGCAGGTAATTCTAAATGTAGGCAAGACATGCAGTGAGAATTGCAGTGAATTTCTCTAGCATGAGTAAACTGACCTATAATTAATATCAAGTAAAGGCAGTCATTAAAAGATTATACAGTGATTATTCACCCTTCTGCATTTATCTTTGAGCATAAGGAATGTGCACAGCAGCAGAAGGTTCCTGTGCTGAATTGCAGAGACTGGATGAAGCATTATGTTGGACTAGTGTTGTGACAGTTCAGTTGTGATCTTATGGTATATTCTGAAGGATATATTGTGAAATCTTAATTGTCTTTAAATTTGGCATTGATCGATCTCAGAGTGTTACTATGGTATGGGTAAGTTACTGATTTTACAGAAGGTAACACTGAATGTAGGATAGTTTTAGTCCTTTAGCAGTTCTTGCTTAAAATTATTGCAAGTTATCTTGCAAGCTAAATAGGGGTGAGCCTTGAAACAGACACATTTTATTCATGACAGTATTGTATTAATGCCTCAACATGGTATTACAGGATGGTATTAAGACACCAGAGTTGCCATCTTAAGAGTTGTAGGGAAGTTGGGTTTGGGTTTTTTTGCAATTTTCTGAGCCTTGTCACCTTATCGCTTCTAAAGAGAGGTATTTTTGACTTCCCAATAGGAAAAGGTAACAGAGAAGTAACTCAACCTTAATAAAACAAACAGAGTAATAGCCTTCCTGTTATTTAATCTAAGTAGATTACAGGTAGGAAGTCTTCAGGGTCCTGAATTGCCATGCTGGTAACTGAAATAGATAGTTTTGCTGCTTGTGCTTTCAAATCATTCCAGTTGCTCTTTCCTTGACGCAGTAACAGGCAATACTGCTGTAGTAGGAGTGTACTCTTAAGTCAGCAAGTTTTGAATTGTTTTCAAATGTCTAATGTACTGTCTAATTAAGAGATTGGGTAGCTATCCTCCGCACAGGTCATTGGGGTTTGCTTGTAATTTGGGGGAGAGAGAGAGAGAAGGAGCAAAAAAAAATGGGAAGGATAAATATTTTATAACCTTAAAGCAAATGTGGCAGGCCTTGAAATTATTCTGGTAGCTCTTTATCTTTCTGTTCAGATTTAGTTTTTTCAGTAACAGCAAATCTTTAATGTGATTTTTGCAAGGGATGATTGCTCTCAGAAGTCTTAAGGAAGCAAACTAAGTTGATGTGTCCTGCTGTACAATAAGAGGCAATTCCCAAGACCCTTAAGATAACTATGACTGTAAAGTGAAGGCTAAACCAAAAATTACTGCTGCCTACTGCTTACAACTTTGCTATCTCTGCATATAGAGAGCATAGTATGTTTTCCCAGCTCCATGGAAATCTCCCCTTCCTCAATAGCTGTCTACTCATAAGAGCTTTGACATTTACTTTTGGAGGTAATCACACTGCTAACATGGTTCATTTTCTGATGTCATGAAAGTAGTCTGGGGAAAAAGAGGATGAAAGTAATGAATATGAATAGGGACTACTAATAAGCTCAGGTATCTGGTGACATACCTTTAAATGCAGGTGACATCAAAGCAGGGATTTGGTTTGGGGTTTTTGACTTGTTTGTTTCTGTGGGGCTTGGGGTTTTTTTTCTGAAAGTAAAAGAGACAATGGCAGGATTTATGATTTTAGTTACCTATCTTTCCATAATCTGGAACTTATGCTTTTAACTCTCTGTATTTCAATGGAGTGTTTTCTTTAAAGGAAAAATATTGGGCTTTAGAGTATAGGGGACTGACTTTGCTTTTACAATGATGTTAGCATATTGTTGTTCCAGTGAGTGATCTTTGACTTTCATTGTTCATTTGTATTTCACATGGAAATGCTTTTGAAGATATTTTTTCCCCTCCTACTGCTGAGCACTTCATTTTTTACCTGCCATGGTACATTTGCCTTTGTTTAAAAAGAAAATCTGATTTTTTTTGTAGTGCTTTCTATTATTCTGCATTCATAGCTGTTGGTTATCAGCAGAGGTCTTTTGACTGCCATGGTGTAACAAATGAGGGAGGGACTTTTTGATCTTTTTTTTATATTTTAAGGTGCTGTAAAGATGTTGCAAAATGTCTTGCTACGGGAGGACCTCACATCTGTGTAATTAAGATGCATACCCTAAGCAGAACAATAGAGAATATAGAAGAGGGGAATGAAAATAGGTTGTGAGCATGGTACATTTTGTCCCATCTTCTATTTCAGTCTGAAAGCTCTGGTAGAAGGATACAAGCAGTGGTCATCCAGTGCACCTAACCTTGGGAAGATCCAGAGAACTGCACCTGCTTTTCCAGGATTCACCAGCTTAGCAGAGATGGGTAAAGAAATTCCCTGAACTTTATATTCTCATCCCCACTTTCCTTCACGTTTGAATGACTCTCCTTTCCTGACCTCCATCTAGCGCCTTATAGCAGTGTTTTTGTTTTGGTGGTATCCATTCTCCTTCTTTGTGAAGTTAATGCTTTTTCTTTTGGAAGTTTCTTTTTGTTCACCTCTCTGCTTGTTCTTCTCTTAATTCCCCTCTAGCTCCATGCTACGTCTCAGCTCCTTTCCTGTTAATGATATTTAGGTGTGCAGCATGGTTAGACCTTCGCTTGCAAGGAGAGATCCTTCTAATTTTCCTACCTTTTGCTCCTTACTGCCAAACATATAAATTTACTTTAGAAGTAACTGAGGTGTAGATTGCTTCTGAAATGCTGTTCTGCAATTGATCCCAATAGATTAAATTGTCATTAATTTCTTCTGCTTTGATAGTGTTTCCAGTTACTTGCTTCAGCCTATCTGCTTTGGAGACAATAGTCTGTGAGTATTTGGCAGGTGGTGATTGATGCTTGCCATGAGGACAGTTGCATCTTCTGAGGAAAAGCCTATTTTCATGTATATTTGTAAGACAGCTGAATTTGCCAGTGGAAGTGTAACAGCCATGCAAACTCTTTTTTCATTTGCTTTCCAGATGATGAAGACAGCGAATGTCTTAATGGGGAGGGCAAAGTGCACCCTTCACCTGGGCACAATCAGTCATACCTCTGCATCCCATTTCAGAAGAATGAAGACTGGGATGGTCCTTCTAGTGATGCCAATGAGGAGTCCACCCCTGTGAACTCTGCTACTAGTACCCCGCAGCTGACACCCACCAACAGCCTCAAACGTAGTGGCTCCCACCACAAGCGATGTGAGGTTGCATTGCTTGGCTGTGGAGCGGTGCTGGCTGCTGCAGGCCTGGGGTTTGACCTGTTAGAAGCAGGGAAGTGTCAGCTGCTGATTGAGGAGGAGCCAGAGGCACCCAAGGAAGAGAAGAAGAAGCGTGACAGCATATTCCAGCGAGCTGGACGCCCGCGCAGGAGCACTAGTCCACCTTCCCGAAAGATCTTCAAGAAAGAGGATCCCATGTTGTTGCTAGGCGAGCCATCCACATCCCTCACCCTTCTTTCCCTGTCTTCCATTTCTGAATGTAATTCCACCCGGTCCCTGCTGCGCTCAGACAGTGATGAGATCGTGGTGTATGAAATGCCCATCAGCCCCGTGACAGTCAAGGCTCCCTTGCCAGCCATTACCAACCCACTAGTCAATGTCCAGATTGAGAGATTCAAACAAGACCCCAACCAGTCCCTGACTCCCACACATGTGACGCTCTCTTCCCACACCCAGCAAAGCGGGCACAGGCGCACACCTTCTGATGGGGCCATCAAAGGGAATGGACTAGTTGTCAATGGGTGCCCAACCAGTGGATGCCCTTCCAGTAGCTGTTTAACTGGAGCACTGGGAGCAGGTAGGTTTTCAGCCTTCTTCCTTTTCCCCTTCAGAATAAAGAGCCAAACGGTATAATGACTTGTTAGGAATACTTTATGTTACTTATACAGCATCCATTGTGATGGAGGAGCTTTTGAAGAGAAGAGCTTCAAAGAATGTTGTCTTTACACAAATAATGACCAGAGTAATGTAGTAATGGTCTCTGTTCCAGCATCTCTGTGCTAAGGAGCTGAACTCTCTCTGTTCCCCTGTGCTCTGAGGCAGATCATAGTATTGTTTTTTAGACAAAGATCGTACCAAAGTACAAATAATGCACATTTTTGGCAGTTCCTCAAGGATTCCATCTCTATTGCCTTTATACGCTTTTTTGTATTGTTACAATTTCAAAGTAAATTTTGATCTTTAAGGCAGTGAAAACTGGACCTTTAACATGGTTTGGGGCTGTGCCACTGTTGCTCTTACTCCTTTGCAAGCAAGAGGGATCTCCCTGGGTAGATTGTGTTCTCACCGCTGCGGTCTTTAGGGGTGGATGAGACTTGATAACTTCAAAAATGCTTTCCTGTTTTCTTGCCCTAGTAATTCAGAGGAAAAAAAAAAGGACTAGAATAATAAATTAAAATCTGATTTTAATTAGACTTTTCCCAATAGCAAAACAAAATGTGAGGCTGTCTGTTGAATGGCAGTCTGCAGTAAAATGTGGGTTAATGCAGCTGAGAATACTCATTAAAATGGTATTCATGAAATTTTAAAGGTTTTATTATGTTTATTAAGAAAACCCAAAACAAACCAACAAACAAACCCCACAAAAATAACACCCAAAAATCCCAAACCAAAGCCCCCACCTCTAAACAAAACCAAACCAGGAAGCATCCACCGTAGGCAGTGTTAAATGGCTCGTCCAGGAGGTTGGTCCTGCTGCTGCAAAGTGTCACGTATCCTGCTGTGCAAGTGTCTCCCTGATCCAGTCAAGCTGTTAACGGGTAATGTGCCCTCTGAAGGATTTGGAGAGTCCTCACATCTGGTAGGAGGTTAAATCCATGCTCTCCAGTCTGAAAACTGAAGAAAGCAAATGAGAGAACGAACAGAATTTGCCGCTTGTGCTAGGTCTTTCCAACGGGTGTCTTGCGTTGTGCTGAGAACAGTGTAGGGGGAAAGAAGTCAATTATTCACTTCAGATTGGCATAATCTTGAAGATACAGAGTTTGTAGGTTCCGAATGGGGGCTTTTTGCTTTGAAAATATTTTCACAGTATACATACAGAAACTAAGATCTGTTGGAACCATTTAGCAGTGACATCTAACCTGTTTCCCTCTTCTCTTACATTCTCTGTTTTGGATAGGTGTATTAAAAACACCTAGTCCAAGTAGAGATCCCAATGAGGTCCCTCGCCTGCCAGACCCCAACCTTGTTTTTCCTCCAACCCCAAGACGGTGGAATGCACAGCAGGACCCCACACTGGAAAGACCCAAGACATTGGAGTTCCTGCCTCGGCCACGTCCTGCAGCCAGTCGGCAGCGGCTTGATCCCTGGTGGTTTGTGTCACCCAGCAATGCCAAGGGTGAATCTTCTGCCAACAGTTCAAGTACTGATACTCCAAGCAATCTGGACTCCTGTTTTGCTAGTAGCAGCAGCACTGTAGAAGAGAGACCTGGACTGCCTGCACTGCTTCCTTTCCAGGTGGGTCTTCCTGTAGAGGAGAGGACACTGTTGGACATAGATGCTGAGGGGCAGAGCCAGGACAGCACCATTCCGCTATGCAGAAGTGAACTTAACACACACAAAGCTGCAGCATATGAACTCAAGCAAGAATTCTGGTCTTAGTATGAAATCCTCTGGGGACACCGGGCCCCTCTAAATTCAATCCTACTTTTTGCACTGAGAATGCACTTTGAAGACAGATGAGATGGAGGGATGCTACAGAGATCATATGGTGCTGCCTCTGCTGAAGATGTGTTGTTGTTTGACTGCCTGATTTTTGTCTGCAGTTGGATGAAACTTGGCAACTCTGAGCTGCTGACTTTTGCTGTGGGGTTTTTCTGTAGTCTTCCCTGCCCTCTTGTTGCAATTTGAATCTGCAATGAGCTAAAATTATCATATCAAAGTCTTTGTTACTGACCTTGCAGGATTTGGCATTGCAGTAAGTATATTGGTATCTATGCTGGTATTAATCAGTGTTTTCAAAACTCAAATATTACACTACAGCAGACACCAGTGTTTGATGTTTTCCCAAGGAATTCAGGACAGAAACAAGTAAATATCTGGAGACTAACTTCTCTGAAATGTATTCAGTTCATTAGATAGGCCTGGGAACCATTGGTACCCCACTGAAGGAGCAGAAGTATCTGTCTTACACTCGCTTGCCCTCTTTTGCTCATGTGATGGTGCAAGGTGGAACATTGCAGAGGAGGGGCATGGCATCTCACTGATGGAGGTCTTTGAGAACAGACCAACTAGACTGTTGGGAATGATGAGTAGGTGTAGTTGATCCTGGCTTCAAGGCAGGTTGGATGGACTTCAGTGATCTCTTGAGGTCCCTCTCAGCCCTATTTTTCTATGACCCCGTGCTTTCAAAGAGACAAGGGCTTTATGGTGTGGCTGTTTATTCCAGCTTGCTTTTTTGTTTCAAACTTTGATTCCATCAGTCTTCTTTTCCCAATCCCTGTATCCCAGGCTCGTAGTCAAGCTGCTTCAGCTTTGGGAAGGGAATTAGCAGGAACTCTTTCTTTGAAGCTGTGTTAGCTTTCAGCAGTAAGTTACATGTCCCCTCGCTTTTTTCTTCCTATTTTTCCTACTTTCTTATGCTTTTTAGAAGTGGTCCTTGAAACCCAACACTGTTCTTATGCACACTGATAAGGCTCTTTTGAAACTGAGGCTTGTGTCATTAGTAGTTGGATTGTGCAAACAGGAATTGGAACATCTGAATTCTGTTCTATTTTGTCACTTACTGTGTGACCTTGGGCAAATAATGTAACCTCTGTGCCTGAATTTCCCCATCTGTAAATAATAGGGATAATACCTACCTCACACGGGGAGGGGTTGGGACATAAGTAATAGGTATAAAATCCTTTGAGATCTTCGAGTGAAAGGCACTATAGACATGTAAAACTTTATTCTTGTTCAAATATTTAAAAAACTTTTAACTCTGGAGCAAGAAGAGACCCCTGTCTTGAAGGAGGAGGTCACACAGATCAGGTGTGCCTGTGCTCACAGCTTTCTGCACAGAGGCTGCCGGGGTGTCTGTGTCTCTGCAGGTGTATCTTACTGGCTTTGGCCAGAGCTTCACTCTTTCCCAGTTTTGGCAAGATAAATAAGGTGCGTGGCCTTTATGTGAGTGTAATAGGGTAGTCTGCTTTATTGCAGGGTACAGCATATCTGTTCACTCTTTTTTGTACAGATCTGTGCTCGTTTTGCTAATGGATTGATCATTTGGGTGCAAATAACTGATTTGAAAGTGCTGCCAATGCAGCGCTCAACCTGTTAGGGAAGTCCAGTCCCTAGGCAGTGAAGATGAATACTTCCCTGCAGCTGTCAGCACAGAGAACCTGAGTGTTTAGATGTTTGTAACCTGATGTTAAAAGCCAGCATGTGTGGGGAAGTACTGTACTTAAGCTTTTTAAATTATTTTTGAGGGCTAGAACCAGCATGTTGCCATTAGTCAAGTGCACCCTTTTCTCAAGCAGTTGCAGTGTCCTTTCGTGTAGAAACATCACACGTTTCTTGTTTATCACGTTCCATGAATGTGTTTAATGGCAGAAGTACTTTTTACTTTCCTATTGAATGCTCCAAAGCTGCCGAGGCTGGATAGACTGTTGACTGTGTAGACAAGGTATTCTGGTGTGGGGCTAAGATACTTAACGTTTCTGGCCCTTTTGTTAAATGTAAGTCTTTAACATTGTTGATTTTTTTTTTAAGCATTCATCCTCTTGCTTTCCATTTCTGAAAACTCGACTTTTGTGATCCTGAAACTAAAAAAATAAAAAAACAAACAAAAAAAGTCAAAGCCCATCCAAATAGATGGTTCATTTTGATTGTGGTATAGAAATAGTGCAAGGAAAGCCCAGTCAGAGACTGTCAGAGGGACATGAAGCAGGAGATTAAAATTATCTATTTTTCCTAGTCTGTTTTACTATTCTAAAAAGTCTGGATGAGCTGTTCTGATATGTAATGCTTTCCATGCAAAAACTATCATTACAGAAGTCATAGGAAGCATCCTCTGCTTTGCAGAGACATCACCTGGAATAGCTCTGTTCAACCAGAAATCTTTTAACCCCCATTTACTTGTGTGGAATGGGAGGTTACATTTCTAAGTCACATTGGTTTAACTCAGACCACTAAGCTTCACGAGTTGCTTTCATCAAGTAAGGTTTGTCAAGTTTCCAGCAAGCAAGACAGCTCCAAGGCGAAGTTGTTCTGGCACCTCTTTGCTTAGGAAAGTTGTGGATGAGCTATCAAAGCCCCTTCCTCCTATCTCCTCTTTAGGTAGTCACTTGATGGAGTGTAGTTGACCTATTAGAGGTATTATGCTCTAAAAGAGCGTTTTCCCTAACACAAAATGGACATTGCTACATCAAAGGAACTGGGGAGGATTGATGGCAAGGGGTCAAGGCTCTAGATCAGGGTTTTCAACCTAGGAGCAAAGCTGCCAGAAAGGCTTGGTAGAAGCATGATTTGGAGTTTGTGTGGGTTTGGTGTGGTGTTTTGGGTTTTTTTGCTTTTGTGGTTTTTGTTCTTGTTTGTTTGTTTGTTTTTAAACAGTCCTTGGATGCCATCACCTTCATTGAACCTAGCATGTGAAATAAAATGAGGTCCCATAACTGTCTTCCAGTTGGGAGCCCTGTGACTTACCCGAGGTATTGGGCAAGAGCAGTCTGTTGTAGAACAAAGCTATCATTTTAGCAGGTGGTGGGATGGATATTCTCTGACAGGCAGAGAGAGCTCTCAAAACAAAGAGTTGTTTTACATGTCCCAAAAGCTGTTGCAGCTGGTGCCTGAGGCCAGAGGCTCTGTGGGTGTTTGAGATAGTTCCTAACCTCTTGCTATATCTATCTCTCCCGTCCTGGCTTGATTTCTCTCCTTCCTTAATCTGTTGGGTTTTTTCCTTCCCAGCCTTGGGAGGAGCTACGGTGCTCCAAATTTCCAAAGGAGTGCTCCACTGTAGTCCACAAGACACTGAGAAGATATGAGCCAGTCAGCTGACAAATCTTTTTTTTCTACTGGTTACTGGTATTCCCATTTGTCAGTGAGACAAAAGTTTCATAATTATGTTAATCGACATACCTTTCTAGCACTGTTCTTGAGAAAGATGGTGAAAATCTTGCTATATAAAAAATCTAATAAATATATTCTTTCTTAAATGTCTGAATAAGATGCACCTTTTTTTTTTTTCTGAGAAATGAGAGAAAGATAATATGAGAGCACAAAATCACTGAGCAGCCTCAAACATAATGACAAAAGAATGGGGTAAAACATGTTAAAGTAATTACAGGGCTCAGAGGAAGTGACAATTTTTAACTGATTTTAGCAAGCTTGTTGCTGAGAATTTTCTATTCTGGAAATAGATATGTATTTTCTTTCAAATAGTCAGCTGGCAGGCATGTAGTACTAATTTATGTTACTGAAGCCGCGATTTAGGAAATAGAAAAAAAATTTGCCAGCCCTTCAAAATATGCTGCCCTTGTAACCTTTTTGTTCTTCCTTTAAAGTTGGAGGGAAAGCACAGACATAGCAACCAGTGCAAAAATGACAAATTTTTTGATAAATTTCTACTAGTTTCACAGAAATGAGTGTGGACAGGTAGAGAGAAGAAAGCTTTTGTGTCAAAACTAAAGTGATAATAGTTACAGATTTTTTCTAATCCTGTTGCTTCCTATGGACTGCACAGGGCTCTGTTTTGCCAGCAAGTAGTCTTATCTCCTTTCAATACTCTTTAGAGGTGCAAATGTAACTTTTTATGGGTTTGTTTTTTTTCCTTGAGATTATTATTGCAGTGGGTTGATGCTCAGTACGGGGCAGGGAACCTCAGGAAAATACTCTTTTTGTAATGGTTTGACAATACTCATTTTGTTGGAAAAGTGAATATTTCATTATTGATGTGGAAAAACTAGTTATGGTTTGGCATGCTTTTACAATGAAGTATTTTTCTGTACCTCTAGGAATGGGAGTAGTTGTCTTCTTCTTCGTAGCATGCTGCTATCTTAAGACTTTGTGGACAATACTGCATAGAGATGTTACTTGGATTTGTCATGATGCTGGGTACCTCTCTTTCTGTTGAAAGTGAGGCAGTAATGGTCAACTAAATAAGGGTATTCTGTTAAATAGAAAATGACAGGAAACCTTCCATCTTGAGTCACCTTTCTATCTTGAGCTTAACTTTTATTTGAAACTTAATTCATCTCTGTGGGATGAATATGTGAGCTGGAGTCCCATGAGATTTATGGAACCAATCCTAATACTGTATCCCAAAATTCAATGATAGTCTGTTACTTTTGTAAGTAATTTTAAGCTAATATCACTGCGTTTGTTTCTTTTGGGTTTTTTGAAACCTTTCTTTGAGGAAGAAGTGCTTGCTGCTTTCTAACCTTTTTCATGCGTTTTTGGAAATATTCTCAAGAGCTCTTACCAACTCTGTGGCAAATAAGAAGGCTTATATCTTGCAGGGTGATACAGGTCCTCCTTTTGGCTTCACTTTTTTCAGTACAAACCAAGGATGCCTATATTTAAAAATGAAGTTTTCTGAACCTTATTCTATCATTGCAAAGCAGTTTCTTAGCTTTTATATTTATAACTCACTCAAGTATATAATTTGGGTAAAACTGGACAGTCAGAATGAGAGGATAGGCATGTGTAAAACATACTTGCATACAAGCAATAAATACAGCATGTGTGTACAAAGAGAACAAAAACATGCTGCAACAGAGGGTAACTGAATTTCAGACTTCACAAACATTTGGTTGATCATATAATTAAGATACCTTTAGGAAAGAATGCCTTCCTATGCTATTCTGTGAAATTTCCTATTTTAGGAATAGAATATAGTGGTTTGCACAGCCAGTGGTATCGTATCTAGCTGGACAGGAAAGGATCTTTAACCATATCTTTTTCCTTTTTCTATTTCCAATCCAGTTTGTGGTTTAGATTTTCCTTTTTGTTGTGTGTGTGTGGTTGACAAACAAAAGAGTCTAAAGAAGAATTTGCGTTTATTGTTTCCTCAGCCCTGCTTTCATAGTTTCATGAGGCAGTGTGGAAATGCATTTATGGCTTATTCTGCTGCTCCCTCTATTGAACACACTAGTAGAAAATCACATGCTGTGATGTGCATTTGCTCTTGTTTTTTCTCATGCTCAGCTTTTTTAAGCAGCTTTGCCATTGATCAGAGATTAATATTTTCTGAAATGACCTACATCAGCTTTATTTTTGTATCTTAAAAGTAGTCATTCTCAGGCTAAGTGGTGTGTGTCTTTAATTAAAAGGTAATTTCCTACTGGTGACTGGGTGGTTGGTCTGATGCAGCTACTGGTATTATTGTTCCTCTAGCAAGGATCTCCCTTCTTTTGCAACTGGGAAGTCTTCAGCATTTCATCTGTGTTTGTATAAAAAAACCACACTTCATCTCCTGATGTACTTGAGAGAAAAATCTTTTTTTTCTTTGATTCTAAATGATTAGGAACATCATTTTCCTACTGAGAAAGATTCCTTGAAGTGTTTGGGTTTTGGTTTGTGTTTTTCAAGCCTGTGAAATACCTATGTATGTGTTACGTGCATCTTTATTCCTAGGTGCCTTCTTTCTCACATGTCCCCTTGCTAGGGCCTGAGGTTGTTTTTCGGAGGGAACTCTTGGTTGTACTTTTCAGTTCTGTAGTTTTATTCATCACACATCAGGCCAAATGCCAGCGCAATAGACATTTCATATCCTCCCATTTACTGATTTGCATACACCCTTGTGGAAAGAAGTGTGCTATCACTGGCTCTCCTCATCTCTCAATTAGAATTCTGCCCCATCCCATCTTTATTGGTTGTTAATTCTCATTATCGTAGTACTTGAGGGCCTGAGACAAAAACCAATCCATGTTTTCAGTGTGCTTTGACCTAAAATGTTTCCAGGCCAGAAGTATAAAACTCAAGTGGGAGAAGTTAAAGCAGAGGTTGGCAGGAAATAGCAAATAAAAAAGTGAAATTATCCTTCTTTATGCAGTCAGAGGACAAAGGGGTATGAGCTGCTTGGTAATCCCTTGGCATCATAGGTAAGTAATTTGAGGAATGTGTAGTTACTTAATTTCTGGTTGACTTGTTTTATTTTACTACCTCATTTCTAGAGATGGAATTGGGAAGAAAGTTTGGGTAAGAATTGCTCTAGGTAGGCAATTAAAGCTGTAATGATGGGAGAAGAGAGGCAAACACTTGTATTTGGCTCTAACATGCAAATTCCTGGTGGAATAATAAAGCCAGCAATTCAGTTTTGTAAGATTATACTTGCTTTTACTATGTATATCTCCAAAATAAACAATTAACAACAAGGCAGGGCATTTTTCTTGGTGGTTTCTGACCTGTGGAAGAGCTGATTGTCCACAGACCAAAAGGTGGTGATTTCATATTGGTCACTACTGTGTTTAAAAGTGAAGGTCTGGGGTTTTTTTTGAAAACAGATGGTTTTTAATCATCTCATGTGCTCTTAAAGTGCATCTACACACAATCCTGAGTGTTTCCCTGTTTTTGCAGTGTTGTTTTCCTAACGTACCAGATCCTAATACAGTCCTTATTGCATCTGAATGCTAATAATGTGCAGACAGCCCAACGTCGCTAATACTAAGAAACCTTGACACATTTTTAGTGTGTAAGGTTTATAAGCTCAGCTTGAAGTGTGCTACTGTTAGACCTGTAGCTGATGGGTCAGATTGGATGCACAGCTAGCAAAAGGGTGCTTAGAAGAAATTTGCAGGAGGGATGCCAAAGTTTTATTTGCTTAAAATACATTATTTGAAAAACAATCATGGGGGAAGGGGCAAGCTTCATTATTCATAAATATTTTTCTATGATCTTGTCCATGCTCAAATTCTAGCTGCCAGGATAGCTAGTGAGAACCTACATTGTGTTCAAAAGTTGTTGTTTGGAACTTCAACATAAGACTAGAATAATGCATTTTATATATGCTATTTCAGATTGATTGAGACCCTCTCCCTGTTCTACCCTGATAGTTCCAATATAGCATTTTCTAAAGAAGAGATGTTGAGGTTGGATAACACAAACTTCCTTGTCTTGAAGAGAAATACGTGGGTTTGAGAAAGAAGAAACATTGCTCTAGCCATGTCCTGGTGCTTTTGTGTCTTGCTCTCTTAGCAGCAGAGGTTATAATGGAGCAGGAAAACATGCTGGTGTTTTTCCAAGCTTCATTGATAAGAAGACTGCTAAGAGCAGATTTCAGTATATAAATGAACAAGTTCTTTTGGAACACTTGTATTTAGTTTCTCCTCATTGACTTTCAGAACAAACCTGGCCTCTACTGTTTGGCGTAGCTCAGTTGCACACTGAGCTTCTTGAGTTCATCTACATCTGGAGGAGAACTGAGTTTCATCCTTGGGTTCTTCTGGAATTTATGGGTGTAGCCACTTCTCAACTTGTGTAATGGGTTTTCTCCCAGGCCCAATCTGTGTCACGAAATGACTCGACTGATTGCCAGATATTCATAGCAGGCTTGTTCTTCTTCTTTACATGCTTTAGAGAGCAGCTCTTACGGTGTCAACAGGGTTAGCATTTGTGTTCGAGTTTGGGCAGCTAATACCTCTGAGCTGACTTTTCTCACTGCATCTCAAGCAGGTGTTACTGCACCAGTTCTGCCATTGCTCTGTTTTTCAAGGTTATCTTGACAACTGTAGCATCCAGTAATCCTAGGCTGTAAAGAATAAAGCCACAGAGAGAGGGGGGGGAAAAAAAAAGCACAGGAGTGTTTGCTGGTTGAACAGTTTGAGTTTGGCCACTGGTCTTTGCAGGGAGCAAAATCCATTCTCGTGCAGCGTAGGTCTCTTTGGAGGATGGCTACATTTGAAGTGGAGAATACACCTAGATCCACTTGAAGTCAGTAGGTACCCATGCCCCTCATATTTGGCAGTTACAGTAAGAAACCACACAAAGCATAGGGCATCTTGTAGTAGTAAAAGTTCATATTTAGGATAATTAACTTTCCAAGTGAAAAGGGAAGAGGCCTCAAGGCAAGTAAGCTCTTCATCATGTTCTTAAACATCACTGAAGTCAGTGGAACATATCTGTGGGTCAAAACATCCAAGACCCCAGTTCAGCAAAGCTCTTTAAATCTAAACTGGGGGTTTGTCCTGTAGATATTAATGGTGAAATAACTGAGCTCTATTGATTGTCAGAGGAAAGAGTCAATTTACCCAAGGAAAGAGTTTCCTTCACAAGCCTCTGCGTAAATACTGGGTTTATTGCTGACTCCTGTGGCCTTTCCATGACTGCACATGCCATGCCTATTTGACTGCTACTTCTTACCGTAAAACAGGGTAAGCTTTGAGAATGTTTTCTGACACAGGAGGAAAGATCAACACCTTCTGCATTAGCAGATGGCCAGCTGTGAAGGGGCCGCGCGTGGAGTGGGGAGGTTGTACGTGCAAATGTCAGTTCAACCTGAGGCCTTTTCTCAGGTGTGTTTTCTCATTTCAAAAATGCATCCCTCCAGGCTGGAACAGACCTGACAAGTTCAGCAGTGAGCAACATCCACCACTGTTACTAGAGTTCATGGGTTCTTGTTTATCAGCTGTTGGCATATATGATTTCTTTGTCAAAAATTCAGGATAAGCTGGAAATACCGGAGATATTTTGCCTGACTTAAGTTGGCAGGCTTATATGGAGTGAGCCAGGCAACAGTGGTGGAAAAATCAGGGAAAATACCTGTGCTTTTAAAAATGTCTCTTCTGTGGCTTTGAAAGTCCAAGGATTTCTCAGCCAGAGAATGTATTTCCTCCTCCTTTTTATAAGCTACTTCTTTCTTTTGCCTTATTAATTCTGGATCTGCTCCTGCTTCTATTTAAAGCCAGATGCAAAAATCAGTGACCTGACTTTCCTAGGTACAATGCTGTAAATCTGAAGAACCAGGTGAGTAGATTACTCTAGTGTAAGATCACGCCTCCATGTCTGTTCTTTTTGAGATATGGGATAGTTCCTGCCGTGTTGAAATCACTGTGTGGAGGGTGTTGGGTACTTCGTAAGGAACTCCAAACTCTGCAGGACTGGGATTCATCTTACAACCTAAGTATTTCAGTCTGATTTTGGAGACCTCTGTCTGTCTTCTCTTCTGTTCGTGGTGTTCAAAAGTCTGTTGCTATGGAAGTAGCACCTGAAGGTATGTTTTGCCCGAAGAACCTGCAATGAAGCAGTTACATTAGCAAATGGTAATGTACCCCAGAGTTGAGTAAAATAACAGAGGCCACCAAGTTTTTCTTGTTCGTGTGATGAAATGTTGTCAAATTAAGTGATTTGTTGGAGCCTTCCTTTAACTTCTGTACAGCAGTAAGCTTAGAGGAAAAGAAGATTGCATTATTTTTTAAAAAGCTTTATTTGTGACCTGGACTTGTTGCCTCTGACCCTCTTGGGCTTAAATAGTTAAATTATATTAATGTCCAGTTTGTTTCACTGTAGGTAACACATCAACTGAATACTCTTGTGCATAATCTACTGTATCTTTCCTCTGTTCTGTGTCAATGTATTATGTGTATTTGGATTACAGTTCTTTTTTGTATTAAATTATTTTATGTTATAGGACAATATTTAAGTGAAGCAAAGAGCTAATGGAAGTTGTTGGCGTTTTGGGATTTCTTTTCTCTTTGCTCTTTTTTTGGATGTACTGTAAATTGTAAACCAAGGATGCCAAGCAGGCTTGGTTCAATGGCTAAAATTATTGTATTACAGTGTAATGCTGATCTAGGCCTTGTCTCAACACTAGAGCACACAGACTTGAATAAAACTGTTATAAAAGTGATCATCTTTAGGCCTTGAGTTCTTGGGTTTGTGCTTCAAATAATTTTGAGCAGGGATTTAGAATAGCAATGGTGTTGCCTTGCTCCGGGGAACTCAGAATTTTTCCCAATGCCAAAATAAGTTTGTTTTTCTTTGCTGGGCATCTCGGTCCTCATCAGCTGTTCCAGCTCTGGGTCCACCTCAGGGTTTTTGAAATCAGTTTTTGCAAAACCCCAGACAGCTTCCTATCAATCTTGGCAGGTGGTACCTGTCTGCTAACCTCCTTCTGGCTTCTTTCTGAACAGGGTAATTAATCGCAAGCCTTTTTTTTTATTATTATTATTATTATGGCTAATATTTCTCTTCTGTTAGCTTAAGAGTTTTCTGCTCTTTATTTAGTATCCCAGCCGGAATGTGAGTCTGAATGCTGGGATCTGGAGCTGATGCAGTAACACGTTTTGTGCACGATGACATTTAACAGATGGTTTAGATTCACTTCTGATGCTGTGCCTTTGTCCCTGCTGCATCATTCCGTGAGACACAGGGTTGCCTCAGCAGGGATCTCTCCAAGCTGTCTTCCAGCTACCGTTGCTGTGAAAGCCAGTGAATCCACCATCCCCACTGGTGAAAACCATGGTGAAACACCGTGGGCTTGATTCCTACGTCGTGTGTTTCATTCCTGGGTGGCACCTTTGCCCTCCTCCACCACCAGGCCATCATTTCACATGTCTCTGCTTTGCCCTGATGAAGGACTACGTAATACAAGAACTTAAGTTTCATAATTTCCATCAAAAGGAAATTTTTCTCTAATGTGGTTACGTGCAAGAAATCCTACACCCTTCCAGAAGACATGGAGACCGAACGATGCAGAGGTAGGGTATCGTTAGCCACCTATTCCACTCAAACTGCTCTAGTGACGTGGGGTTTTGCAATAGGCTGGGGGGAGAGTGGACAGGCCATAAATCATTTAGAAATAACAGCATGCAAAACGAGTCACCTTTTCACTTGGATTAATAAAAGGTGTCTTGCAATGGGTTTTCTTTCAGACTCTTTCCCCTCCCTCCCCACAAATCCTGAATGCCTCTAATGAAAACAAATATTTTATTTCTACCTTCTGTAGTGTTTTACGGAGTAGGATCCTCTTCTAAAAGAACCAGATTTTCTGTATCAGTTTGCTCACCCGTCACAAACACCAAGGTACCATTGTGTTCAAGCTGACCCCCATCAGGAGCTGAATTCTAGCTGCATGGTGACAGATAAATTTCCACCAGCAAATGCAGCTTGTGTAGAAAATGGCAGGTCGCTAGGGCTGAAAATAGAACTAGAAGTTGGGAATACAGCTAGAAGGAAGGGAATCTCACCACTTCTATCAGAGAGGGAGGATCCAAAGTGAAAGCCACCAGGGTCAGCGTGGGTACAGAATAAACACTCCAGCAGATGTTTGAGGCTTTGTAGTTTTTTCAGTTGTTGATGTGTCAGCAAGGGTTGGGTGTACAAATTGCACAGCACAGATCCTAACGAGGGCCTTCAGCTGT
>BJBW01000654.1:0-12240 GCA_004320125.1 Scolopax mira | reverse complement strand
GTTGCAGCTAATATGATCAATTAATCCATTGTTTCCCCAGAAACATTGAGATGCTTGGCCCCTCTTACATAAAATAAGAGACAGGCTGTCCCACCGAAGCTAGGCTTTGCCAGAACCTAATTAATTGGGCAACATGAGAGGTTTGCAGGCAAATCAGTATCAGGGTCGAGGAGACCAGGCTTTAGAAAAAATGCTGTAGTGAACATGGCAAGAACAGGCATCAGAGTATCTTCACAAGGGTTAACAAGCTTAATCTTCATGCTGGGACACAAATACACTGCAGTTTGCTGGGGAAACAATTGTGACTAAGGATGGGCAAAGCTGTAGGGCTTTCGAGTAGATTTCAGTGTGTTTGTGGCTCTTCAGTACCTAATCTGAAGCCTTATTAAATAGTATGTGATTCGCTTTCTGTTAAGTCCCCATTAATTTAACAAAAGAACAAATCCAAGTGGAATGAAAAGAGGCAGGATCAACTGATAGCACTCCAACACAAAGTAGAACAAAAAACAATAATCGCCTTGCTAAATATAACCAAAGCCCGCACACTTCATGCCTGCAAAATTGGCTCTGAAGTTTATTCTTTTCTATGAAAGTCATGCTCTAACAACTTTAATAAAAAAGCATGGATTTGAATGCTCAAAAAGCATGAATGGGATTACCTGTCACAGATTGCAGACAATATTAAACGAACCATCTCTGATGGGTGTGAATGTCTTACGCGGTTTTGTTCTCCAATAGGACCCTGCATCAGTAGTTGAACTGATCATTGTACAAAGAGCTGACTATTTTTGCAGCAGGCTGGCATTTTTGGTGATCTTCTGCAGTTATATCTGGCTTTTTAGGTTTTTTTCCTACAGATACCTGTATTTCTATGACCAGATCTTGCAGGACCCAGTTAGAGGTAAGATCTAAGCTGGTGTGTGTTGTAAAGGAGAATTATTCTTGATATGGCTTATGATGATGAGTTGTGACTGAAGAAACTGGGGCAAACGAGGAGTTAAGAGTTTGGGGAGGGAGATGAAAGATGGTTTCTTTATGCTTGTCTACCTGCAGAAGAGAAGGGATGGGAGGAACAGGCACCAGCACCGAGGAGAATGTGGGTTAGAGCTGTGGGATCGTGCTGGTTTTGCAGCCACGTGCTGGCTCTTCTGGGTTAGCCTGAAGTATTTTTCTCCCTTCACAAATTACATGCAAGGTAGAGCAGCACCTTTTTTGCTCCCTGATTATATATATATACCTTCCAGCAGTGCTATTTCAAGCAATGTCCATCATCTTCCTTCTGTCTAGAGATACGGATGGGGAATCAACATTTTCTGTTCTTAATTCTGAAATGCCATCATAGCAACCTAGTCTTTAGGGTTCCTCAGCTTAAACAGCTATAACAAAAGACATTGCCTACCTCTTGATCACAAATTCTTTCCCATTCAACTAACCACAGAATAGATTATTTTTTTGAAAATGTTGTTGGACAGTGTAAAAAACTGAAAGTGTCTGGGGAGCCTAGGAATTTGCTGTAATAACCTGATACTTGCACAAGTCTTTTCTGGACTTATATCTGCACACTCTTCAGGATGAAGATGCTGTCTTCTATCTCTCCAGAACAGCGGGCCTTTTGGGCCAAGGCAGGACCTGCCATGAGAGCCTTTGAGCACCCAAAGCATTAAGTATTGCATTAGCAACCCGTAAGGGTGCTGGAAAAGGCTTTTCTTTCCTCATCTAACCTCTGCAGTGGCTGGGTGACAGTTGGCAAGCTTGCACACCGACCTTCTAGAATAAGAGCAGAGCTTTGGGACCACGTGGCTAAGGAAATCCAAGGGCTGACCAGCTCTGTGCAGCTCCTGTTGGGTTTTTTCCCTCATCCAACAGATCATTCCCCTTGGGGCCCCTCGGGACACGTCTGAACCACCTCATTTCAATGCAGCTCCATCTCAGACTGGCAGTCTGAACCTTGTGGCTCACCCCTTGTGAACTTACTCTTCTCTGAAAGTTTGAGTGTGTGTCAGGATGCTGCCTGTGTGTTCTAAACACCAGCAGAGAGCAAGGCATGCCAGTCAGCAGCATCCCCCTCAGCCCCTCTCTTGTGACTGAAGCCCTCTGCAAACCATCACTTCAAGTGCCACCACAACTTATACCCTTGGTTTTTTGGCCAATAGGCTGCTTCAGTTTGCTGGCATTGACTGCCAAGATGCACCAGAGGAAAACAAAACGAAGCTGGGAGACCTTGGAGCTGGCTGAGCACTTGGATTCATCTTCCTGATGTTTCTTTCACGGCTCATTACATCCCTCCTTTAGCCACTTTTAGAATGAGGATGTTTATTATACGCATATTTCTCAGTTGGCTCTGGTGCACAATATACCAGATATTATTTTTTTTAATTTACTCTGTGTGGGGGAGTAAATGGGATTTAGATTATTCAAAGCTCTCACCTTTATTCAGTTTGGTTTATCTCAAGTGACCCTTTGCTAAATTGCCTGAGATGATGCAGTATTCCAGTTGTGGCCTCACCAGTGCCAAGCAGAGGGGGAGAATGACTTCCCTTGACCTCCTAGCCACACTCTTCCCTATGCAGCCCAGGATTCCGCGGGCCTTCCTGGCCACAAGAGCACACTGCTTGCTCATTGCTTCCCTCATGGAAGGAAGGGTTTTGGCAAACACGGCGGTGCTGCAGCTGGGAACAGCACTTAAAATAACGCCGCGGCTCCAGCTCAGATTGGTAGCCCCTGGCAGCTCTGCTGCAGGTTGCCAGGAAAGAAACTCTCTGCATCCTCCATCCGTAGGAGATGTTCCTACCCGGTGCAGAGATATTCATTGCGAAATGCTTTTGTGCCGTGGCAGGCTGGCAAGGAGGTGGATTTACTGTAGAAAGGCCACCCGGGGCACAGGCAGCAAGTTCGTGCTGCTGTGAGGCCGGATGACTCAGGCTGTGATGGTCTGTGGCCTGCTTGAGGACTTGAAGGATGAAATTTGCTGCAATCACTGTTTCATTTCAGCACTTTCATGCCCGAGAAAATTTACCACGCTGTGCTAGGGAGAGGCCAAAAATAAAAAATAAGTTTTTCTTTGACTCCACAGGCAGCAGCCAACGTGGCAAAGAACCCTTGCTCCTGCAGGTCCTTGGGTTTAGTTTGCTTCAGGTCAGGTAGTAAAACCAGCAGCCTCTCCCAGGCACCAAGCACTGGGTGGCTGTGTGCTCTATAGGTTTTGGTTCCCCTGGTCAGTCACGGTGCAGGAGCCACCACCCCATTGAGGACGTGTTGGAACCCCCGAAGGATGTTTTATCTGGGCATCGCAGAGACCTGCTCCCAGCCCAGCCACGCAATGGCTGGGTAACCCTTCGGATAACACCCATCACCCTCAGCTTCCCTCCCTGCAAGAAAAGGGCTCCTGCTCCTTCCCAGGAGGCTTGTGAGGGCAGAAACTTCCCTGCAGGGGCAGGGGACATCTTGTCTGAAGCCTTTCTCTTCACTGGTAGGTGTGATGGTGGTGGTGGGCTTTAATTACAGCTGATTACACACTGTTCTTACTGCTAGTTGCCACGTTCCTGGGCAGAACTGAAGGACACTGCCCAGGCAGGCTGAAGGCATCTCTCCCAGGGCTGAAAGCTCCTTATCTGCAGGACTGTGCAGCAGCTCTGAACAGCTGCAGAAAGTGGATGTCAATACCATAGTGCCTGTCTTGCACCACCTTTCTGGAGCTTGTACTAGAAGATTCTGGGAACATCTGTGAATTTTCTTTCCTGCTCTTAGTTATATCCCTTGCCCCAGTCCTGCATCTTTCAGAGAGTACTCAGCCTTTATAGAAATGAAGGGTTTCTCTCAAGACTGTGGGCCAAGCAGCAGTCTCTGATGTGGCTCAGGTGGTGCCAGTTCGTCGCAGATAAAGGGGAAGTGGGAAGAACCACACAAGCAGGTGACGAGTCACGAGGGGCTCCGTGGGCATCACAGCTCCCTTCCCACCCAACACCCCTTGTCACTCGCCTGAGGTGGTTGGCAAAAAGTCTGGGCTGTTGCCAGAGCGTTAGGCCAGACAGGGGTCTCGCAGCAGATCTGGGCCATTTCACTGGTCCCCACCCTGGACACAGCACAGGGTTCTTGGGTTCCTCGGGGGGTCACACGGCTCCAACGGGCAGATAAGGGCTGGATAACAAGAGCAAGGCTTAAACATGTCTGTGCCACTGGGCTTTTGGTGTTCCCTGTTCTCACATCCAAAGCAGCCTTACACAGGTCAAGAGAGAGGGGTCAGGCAGAAGGATGCCCGCATATCCCAGTCAGGTGACCGGTCACCATGAAACCCTGTGTCCTGTTGATAACTCAGAGTGATGAGCTCCCTACATACCTTCCTGTCCTCCTCTTGCTTCCATGTGTACCCAATGTTTCATTTCCCAATTTCCACCCAACCTTCCCGGGTGCATTTCCAGAGCCTCACCCGCCAGCACTCAGTTTTGCAGCCTATGTGGATGTGCCTTTTTCTGTATTTTTCTAGCGGATGAGATACTAATTGGTGTGGATCACGTCTATTTCCAGCTGAGCTGACTTTCTGTATTTATAGGCGCCAATCACAGGCTGGTAACTAGGCACAAAATAATAACCAAGGTGAGCATATGACCATCACAGAACTGGGCTTTGTTC
This sequence comes from Scolopax mira, assembly GCA_004320125.1. NCBI lineage: Eukaryota > Metazoa > Chordata > Aves > Charadriiformes > Scolopacidae > Scolopax > Scolopax mira. The sequence continues at coordinate 7,611 of BJBW01000654.1, read as the reverse complement.
TTGCAGCTGCTTTCATTTGATTCCATAATGGCTTTTCCTTACTGATTTTTATTCTTCTGTTCTCTCTATCAAGGCTCAGCCTTTCCTCAGTTTTGTCCCAGGCACAGGCTGAGGCTTGTGCTGCATTTGTCTGACAGTGAGCATCAGGATTCAAATGCAAAATTATGTGCTTCAAGTCCTCCCTCCCCCCTTCCCCAAATGTATTCCTGGCCCTTCTGTTTGCTCTAAGTTGTTTGCTGGCTAAATTACTTTTGTGAGCTGTGCTTTTTTGGCTACCCTTAACACATCTTTGAGGTGATTAAAGCCATAACATATCTCCAAACCAAGAACTTGCTTTCTCTACGTTCAAGGTGAGTGCCAGGTAAGTCCAGATGGCAGAAGAGAGTTGTGTTCCTCCGTGGAAGGGAATAACACACACACACACATCTAAGTAAGGATGGTGTCTCTGACTTGGGCCAAGCAGCACGTTGCCCTTCCTGGCCTTGGGTGCAGGATCTGGGGGAGGCAAAGGTGTGGTGATGTGGGATGAAAGTGATGTGATGAGGGGGCGTAGAAAGTACTGACTGACTTTTTTGTGTGTGCACTTTTAGTACCTTAAATCCAGGATTTTTGCAAACACTGTTTAATATTCCAAACAAGCTTCTTCTATGGGTCATTCTACGGTTCAGAAACTGAGGCAAAAAGAGGTTAAAAGTTTTCCCAGGATGCAAGTTTTAAGCAGGACCGAAAGTAGAACGTGGGAGTCCTGCTTCTTCATTCCCTTTTCTGGCCACAGCTCTCTCCTTTGATTTTCTACAAGTGTTTTTCGCTCGAGGTATACATTAGCTTGCTCTCTTGGACAACAGCATTTGGTTGTTAGCAAGGATAATGATGTTAAAACAAAATGGCTGGATATCTCTAGAGGTCTGCAGGGAAGCACAGGATGCTCCAGTAAGAGCAACACTACCAGGAAAGTGATGGATGCTATAGCTAGGTCCTGAGTAATGTAGCATGAGAACCAGCCTCTTAATGGCCCATTAAGAAGAAAAATGACATCCAGAAGTTGAGGCTATTTTTGATTTTCGATAATTGTTACCTAAGAAAACATTGCGTTGTACCCAGAGGATCAGTCAAACCTTTTGTTGTGAGTTTCTTGGGCTTCAGCTAATAAAAGGGAAGCCGCTGACCAGTGTGTGGATGCAGAATGATAAAGCATTTCTCTGGGTCAAAGCTTAAAATATCCAGGGAGTTTCAGCATCCCTCAGTGGTGCTGTACGTTACGGGTGGTGTCTCTGAAGCAGAGTGCTGAGCCCACATAACCCGAGCCGTGGCTTCCCTTGTGCAGACCACCAGAGGTGATCTCTGTGCTGTGTTTGGGGGTGTCAGGGTCTCCCTGCCTTTTGGAGAAGTGCATTGGTCCTCCTGAGCCCACTAGACCCCAGAGATCCAGGCAGGTACTGGTAATCTGTGGCAGAGGGTGGTTATCTGCCACACAATCTGGTGGGCAGGGTGAGCAACCCATCCTTAGCATCAGAGAGTCCTGCGGGGACTCACATTATTTTGGGATCAGAGGACATGACATCTTCCCTTCTTCTAGTTTCCACTGCACGTGCTAGCACTTCTTAATCCTTCTCCTCACACACTCCAGTCATATAAAAATAACTGAAATTTAATGCCAGGTGTCCTTCTTCACATTTTGCCCTTTATTTTCCTCACATTTCAGGGGAACAATCCTCAGCACAAAGGAGGTGCCTCTGGAAAAGTCAGTATTGGTACCTCTGCAGGAGCAGGGCCAGGAAGGAGGGGCTGGGAGGTTGCCATGAGGTGTATCAGGAAAGGATATAAATGGGTCTGAAGCTTTTCTGGGGAAGAACCATCATTTTTCCTTTCAGTGCCCTTCAGGAGCCTTTCATCCTCTTCCTGCTACAGTTTGGCCATTTGCCTGATGTTACTGACCTGGGAAGACTAGACAAGTCTGGGCTTAAAGTGTCTTTTTGGGGGGGGCAGGTGCACGTACTGGTCCTTCTTACAGTAGCCCGTTATGCATTTTGGTGCTGGGGTCAGTGCTCAGAACCTCTTCTGAATAAACAATGCTTTAGATAAATTAGGTGGAAGCAATGACATTAGATATACTGGGAGGTAGAGAGCTATCTACTGGGCATCTCAAATGCCCATTGCAAATATAGGCTGGGCACATATTTTAATTAAGAGCATCTTCCTTCCTCAGGTTTTCATGCAGCTGCAATCAGACCTGCATAAAGGACAAAGCTGGGTACCACCAGCGTTTGAGGGGAGAGGAAAAGTATGTAGATAGGACGTCTATGAGCTGCAGAAAAGATCAGAAATCAATAACATGAGGTTTAGTGAAACAAACATAGCATGACTGAATGTTTTCACTCCATACAATATTTACTGCTTGTAGTAATTTGTCCCAGACACAGGCCATGATCTGGAGTTATTTGCAGACATTTCAGGATGCAATTTCTATGAAAGATGCCATCCTAAATAAAGCTGTATTGATTCAAAGGAAAGGAATAAACTTTACAGACATGAAAGAAGCAAGGAAACGCTAGTTGAGAAGCAGAAAGAAGTAGGTCTCTCCTCATAACCTGGGGAAGAATAGTCCTGCTGGGTTCTACAGCTCAATCCACTTAAGGCCCAGGATAGCAGCTGAAGGAGGTGAATGATACAGGACAGAGGGACTTAAGTGGCAAGCTGTAATTGTAAGTTAACGTGTCCTCTACTGAAGGGCAAATAAGTGAGAGGACGGGAGCCCAGAGAACAAAAGCTGCTTTTGCCTTTGTGCGTGGTATATCCTGGGACTGCCCTTACCTTGGACGCTGGTCTTTGATGCTCTTCTACCCATTGGAGATGGGCTTCACTTTGTGAAGTACCATGTGTTCCTAATAGCTATTCTGTGCTGATTTCTCAGTCTTGATCATGTTTAATACCCCTCTGATTGGAGTTACGGGGTGAATACATCCTTTCTGTACCTGGTCTTTCTGTCATTCTAGCTCCAGCTGGGGACAAGGAGAGGAAAACAGTTTCTGACCTCCCCTAACAGGTAGATGGTTGGCGTACAAGATGGCATCCTCTCCTATAGATAAGAAAGGGAGATGCAAGTCAAGGTGCTGGCAGAATTTGGGAAGGGAAGGGTTACCTCACCTTGAATGGCAAGGGGAGGAAGAAATCCCCTATTTTTTGGCCATGTCTTTCTCTCCCTGTGCCCTTGCCCTCTCTTACCTATGTGTAAAAAGACAGATGGTACTCTATGTGCCGCTTCAATAAACAACCTTGGGCCCTACCAAATAATAACAAAATGCAAAAGGCTTGGCACTCCAGCCATATTGCCTAGGGGTAGACCTGAGGGCAGAGTGGGAATAGCTGAGCTGGTGAAAAGTGGCTGAGGAAGGACGTGCATCTCTGAGATGAAGAGCAGGGGCCGGGAGAGAGATGAGCGACCTGTTGCTGGCTTTGGGTTCTCCGGGTCAAAATGAAAGTCGATGAACTTAATCTACATGAGGGGAAGTCTGATGTAGAGCTAAAATCAGTTTAAGTGAGGAAGGAAATAGCCAAGGGAAATCTGGAACAGCTGTGCACTATACTTCAGGAGCCAGGATTCAACAACCTCCTTTTGCAGATGAGATAAGGTTGAGGGAAATACAAAACACCTCTAAAGTGTGCATGTGCTTGTGCATTTACATCCTTTCCCACGTGTGCACCCGAGCGTGTGTGTTTTGGGTGGGCATCTGCACCCAGCTCAGAACAGCACCTCCGTGATTTATGAAGTTTCCAAGAGGGAGGTATAGCTGGTGTCACAGCAGCCACTAGAGAACAATCTAGAACAACTGTGGCATGCTTCTCAGCGTCAGGAAATTGTGAATTGAAACCAAAATTCTCTCCTCGCTCCTAATGATATTAGCACTCCTAGTAACACTTGCTTATTATAGAATACAATTCTAAAAAAAGGCAGTTTTACTTTTGCTGATTTTTCTACACTTCCAGAGAATATCTGTTTACACTTGATTAAATGTGAAGACAAGTGGGAAGAAAAAAAATAGAAATAAAGCATTTAGCAGCTTTCTAGATCACACTGCAGTAGTTTGCTTTCATGCAACGGCAGGTTCCTCCTGCAGCTAAAAAGGTGCAGTGCAGAGATGGTAGAAGCTCAGAAGAATTTGCCACATCTCCCCCACTCCTGCTAAGTCAGTAGGGTTCAGATTTGTGATCGATTGTAGATATAATACAGAGAGTGACATCTGGGGAGGGGTTTACAAACCTAATAGAAAGCCCAAGGTACCCCTGTAAGAAACACTCTGGCAGCAGCAGCAGAGTTTGGAGGCTTTTGCCTTGGGAAGGGAAGGGCACCGACACCGTAGGCAAAACCTGCAAGGGAACCAAAACATTTCTGCATGTACGAGGAGTGCTGTGGGAAGGGCTTTCTGCCCTCGAGGCTGTGGGCTGCAGCATTCCGGTAAGCACAGCCAAGCTACAATCAAAGATATTCTTTTTATTGCAACAGATGATGACAAGAGGGTTTTTCAGCAGACGTTCAATTACTGTATGAAATAGATGGTTGAGCATAAGGCGAAAGTTCTCTTTATAGATAAAGCTGCTCTTCACTTGAGACTCCTGTAATTAGAAAATGTATTTGTAGCTGCTGGATCCTCCTGCCTCTGCAAGCTTTTTGGATCTACATCAGAATTTCAAAGGTACAGGCTTCTTAAAATATCACTGGACTCGAGTGTCAGACTGAAGTGTGCAGCATACTGCAGTGCAGGTAAATAATACATAGCACTTTCCAACGCTGTCACCTTCGTAAGGAACAGTAAAAAAAAAAAAAGGTGTTCCTTTTCTGCTAAATTTGTCATCTGTCAGTGCCTGTCAGGTGAAATCCAGTAGTTATACAAGGAGAGAGAATTTAGACTCTCCCAGTCCCTTCCTCCCCACGCTCTGCCTCCCCAGCGGTCACAGGCAGCTTGCCCGCTTGCCCTGGGAGCAGCCACCAGCCTGGGGGGACATCTCTCATGGGCCACAGCTCTACACCCACTGCTGCTCTACCCCACTTTGGCACAGGCTGCGGGCTTGACAGCCGCTTTCAGGCTTCTCTTAAAATTTGGCAGTAACTCTTCCTGCCACGCTGAAGTTATCTTTGATTCGGAGAGGGATGTTCCTGTGCTTTGAAGGCCACGTTGAGATTGCCCATCTGCAGACACCCTGCTCAGCTTCTAACCCATCTCTGCCTCAGAAGAAGGCTCCTCACTGTTAGAAAATCAAAGGATTAACCCCTTCTTTGCCATTTGGTTTTGTGCACGTGAAGGAATTGGACCTGTAGGTCTGAAGGGGGCCCACAGGAAAGCTGGAGAGGGTATGTAGTGATGGGACAAGGAGCAATGGCTTCAAACTGGAAGAGGGCAGATTTAGATTAGATATCAGGAAGAAAATTTTTACTATGAGGGTAGTAAGGCACTGGAACAGGTTGCCCAGAGAAGCTGTGGGTGCCCCAACCCTGAAGGTGTTCAAGGCCAGGCTGGATGGGGCTTTTAGCAACCTGCTCTGGTGGGAGGTGTTACTGACCATGGCAGGGTGTTGGAACTGTATGATCTTCAAGGTCTTTTCCAACCCAACCCATTCTATAATTCTTTTCCTCAGACAGGGGATGTCCAAAATCTCCAGGACCCAAATAATGTTCCATTTTCTTCTCTGCAAGCCTGCCAAGGCAATGGCAAAACCGCAACTAAGTGCAAGTGGGGTTCAGGATGAAGAAGTACGATGGCAGTGATGATCAAGGTACATCAATATTGATCCAAAAAAGTAAACCATTTGCAAGCTTCCTGTATTAAATAGTGACGTGTTTTAAGTAAAAGTCTCTAAAAAGAGGTACCTAAAAGAAAGCTAATGAGAAATGTTTCCAGTGATGGGAAATGCAGAGGTTCTTGAATTCCCTCTATTGTTTATGGGATTCAGCAGTAGAAATTGATGTAGAGTTTGTATGAAACTGGATTAGGTGTTTAATGTATCTCCTGCAAGCCAAATCCGGAGTTATCCTGCAAGTATATGTGTGTGTGTGTTTATTCTGGAATATACAGAGAATTTCTGAGATGTTAAGAAAAAAAATTCTCACTCCAAAGTTACTGCTCATGGTCAACCTGAGATATTTTGCTTGCTGCTGGTAGAGCCAACTCATGTTGAGTAGCCCATTCTCCAGCCTCAGTGCCGCGTCTCAAAGGTGACTATAAAAATGGCATCAGAGGGTTTCTGGTTTATTTCTTCCCAGTGTCCCTTCCCAGTCAGGCGTGTTCAGCCTGCACGGCAGCAACGCTTCGTATCTCACGTGCAGGAAGGCACCCGAGAAGGTGAAAACTTGTTCAATCTGTCTCAGACTGTTACCAGTAATCCCATTTCTGCTGTTGATGCTTAGGTGGCCAGATTACGGAGCTAAATCAGGGTGTTGAAAAGCTAAGAGCTGGTTTGCTGCGTCGTTGAGTCTACCTCTGTTCATCGTTGCTGTATTAGCTCCTCCAGGCAGAATCTCACGGAGAGTTGGTTGGATCCTTTCCCATTTCAATACATATAAGGGTAAGAGCAAATGAATGGTTTTTCATCCTGAAGAGCAAACCCGTGCCTGCGGAAGGGCCTTTTCTTTCTCTGCTCTCTAATCCTTTCCTCTGGCAAAGTAAATAATGAGACACTTCTACAGATCTGATTAAGCTCAGCGTCCCTTTTTTAAATGACAGAAGATCAATGCTATTACTAAATCCATCAAACAGTTCTTCACGCTTCAGTGGTGCTCTCTCTAGGATATATGAGAAAGAACAGAAGGGTATTTTGGCTGTTATAAAGAAAATGCATGATAAAGCCTCTTCTCATGTTCCACTTTCTCTTCCTGGCTCCCAGCCACCTGTAGCTTCCAGGCTCCCCATCCCTTGAATCTGGCTCACAGGCCAGAATTAGCCAGAGACCTGGGATGCAGGAGGTCTCTTGTCTTTCAGCTTCTTAAGCCAGGCTTGAATCCATCAGTAGTACCTGGAAGTTCTGGTTTTTAACTCTAATGATAAATGAGTTGAAGTAGGTCTCAGTTTCTGGTTCAGTTTTTTGTTTTATTACCTGTTTTCTTGCCAGTACACTGAAAACTTTCACAGTTCCTGGATGAGAATCAGGGCACCGCAGCTCTGTGCACGTAGATGAGAATAGAGTTTTGCAGCAGTTTTGGAGGTCTCCTATCCATTTTCAAGCCAGTGATTGACCATGTGTGAGGAAAGGCTATAACCTCAGGGACAGGAACGTGTTTTCTTCCCAAGCCAGAGCAGAAGGAGGTTTTCTGTGTGATTTGAGGAAGAACAGAGATTTGGCTCTAGAGCTGCCACTCTGCAGGCTGGGCTTCGCACATGCTGGTATCTTTTTTCAAACAGCTCTCTGAGGTAGGGAGTCTCCTTGGTGTGTTAAAAAATGGACACAGAAAGCTTTAGTGTCCACAACATGGCACCTTTGTTGGGAATGAGCAGCTCTCCCCATTCCTGCTGCCAAGAAAAAGAGTGTTGCTGTGACAGTTCAGCACCTCCTGGTCAGCACCAGTCCCTGCTTCTTTGCCCCTAACCAGAAAGAAAGGTCAAGTACCAAAAATGCTGAGGA
>BJBW01000653.1:352362-488709 GCA_004320125.1 Scolopax mira | reverse complement strand
ATTCCTCCATATTTGTAAAAGGTGTTTTATACTATGTCGTGTATTACTTTTGTATCTGAAAAGAACATTGCATTTAACTTCATGAAAATGCAAAGTACAAACATACACAAAAATATAGTAACATCTTAGAATCTGAGCAGCTACTGGAAATGACAAGAAAACCTTGCAAACCACATTGTGTCATCCTAAACTTTTGTCATGCAAATTCATCTAACCTTGTTGAGAAAGCAGTAAAACTTTAAAAAGACCAAAACTATATTGCAGAAGATAAAAACATCTGTAACAATCGCTATCAACTCTATGGTTGAATGACTGAAAAAAGGAGGACTGCCTCTATATCTAAATCCATCTACTATAAATATGGTTTAAATGCTCTTTGAGCCACAGTCGATCTTGCTGGAAACTAAAGTGCAACTTAGAAAACAAGGAATGTGCTCTACGGAGATCTATTGAAATCTAACAAAAGCAAGTATGTATAGTTTTCGGGATCTACCTAATGATAGACAGAGTAGCCCTAATGGAATTTTGTCTTGAGAAGTTCTGACCTCCCAAGGGGCTCTAGTGAAAAATATAATTAGTTCTTTTAGCAGGAAAATAAACTTTTGAGGAACTGATAGAAATATATACATTCAAACTCAGTATTCATCATTTACTACTTTGTTAGAAACTGAGATTTTCAGAAAAAGTGGAAGATAAACAGTAAGCAAATTAAATGTTTTGTCTACATGATCTGTGTGTATATATAAACAACAGTAAGTTTTCCAAAATATAATTATGAAAAGGTAAAGACTTCTAACATAACAACCAGGAGTATTAGTAATGCACTCTCCCATACCTTCTCCCCAATACCCCCATGATGCATTAGTAACCTCCTACTTACTCAATAGAGGTCCCCCATCATTGCAGAAGCTTGATTTTTTTTTTCCTGAGACACACACACAACTTTCTGATATTTAGTACGCAAGTTCAGTAAGAGAAATATAAGTGTTTATGTACATTTAGGACCAAAAAAAAAAAAAAGCAACAAGAAAACAATACAACAAAGTAAACTGGAATATGTAGTTGACAAAGAAAATACAGTACCACTAGCTCTACAGCCAGACCACCAGTCCAAGAAAACAAAAAAATTTTTTTGCTGAAACTTCCTCTCCTTTGTTTCATTTCATATATACGTGTTTTGGAGCCCTGAAACGAGTTCTTAAACCAGCAAATGAGAACATTGAAGAGGTACACATTTACAGATTAACAAAGCAAAAAAACCCCACCCTGAAATACCAACTAGATGCTGAAGTACTATTTATTCTCTTTATTCTCACTACTGTGTGGATCAAGGGGTGCAGTGTAAATCCAATTCATACTGCCTTATTAGAAAGCCAGGATCCAGAAGGAAAAACACAGAAAGTGAAGACATTTAGACATATTGACAATCTGGAAGAATAGGATGAGCCGTATTTCTTGACAAATTCAGATGACGTTTGAGAATGTAAATGTCCTGTAAAGGACTGAACAAAAAGATAATGAGCACATTTTTGTTCTGTTTTGTTTTTATTTTTTTTTAAAAAAGTAATAAGTAAAATGAACTAAGAGTTCTGTAAGTGGCAAAGAAGTTTATACTTTTGTGCAAAATCCAACCTTTGGGTAACACGAACAGGCAAGACCACCCTTCAAGTTTATTTTCTGGTTGGGGTTTCCTAGATCTTTCCATATATCATCTTGTAACAACTACTTTTGAAAGACAGCACAGAAAAACTAGACTAGCTATATGTTGCATGGCAATTCCTGTTGTAAAAGTGGTATGATATCACACATTTTGAACAAAATATGATTTACCAGTAATACATGAAAAACAGGGCTTAACATGAAATACCAAAGCACAATCCAATTATGATAAGAGATCATCTTAATTAATTTCCCAAAGAAGAGTTTCAGAGTTTTAATCTGTTCCAAAATCCTTGTAGTTTTCTTCTGTAATCTCTTAATCTTTGAAGTCTAGAGGAGTGCTTTCTGCTTCACAACAGATAAGCTTTATTCCTTCCTACTGTGATAACCTTCCTGAAAATATATACACTTCATCTAGAGCTATTTCTTAGCAGTGCTGTCTCTGTATTTATACCTGGTCTTCTCTGGTTTTCTTTGAACTCTCTTGTTCTGTCAACTGGCATAAAATCCACTGTAGTTTCTCTGTTTTGTATTGCTCCTCTGCTCTGAGTATTCTAATGAAACAACTGTTATTTTTTGAAGCCAGAGGAGTGACAATTTTTTAGCAAAAAAAAAAAAAAGGAAACACTTGCAGGTAGGATTCACTGAATGTTTTCTTAAGAAAACTAGACTCTATAATGAAGTTGAGTATCTGCCCATCAGAACAATCTATGACAGTGAAGGTGAGAACTGCATAAAACAATGCCATTGCCTAATCAAAACATTTCTATTGATGGTTGCCAATAAATCTTGTCTGCTGACAGAAAAGAATGAGACTGCAGGAAAGAAGAACTAGCAGATGCTGGCAACCACTTTAGCAAGCAGAATAATCTTCAAGGATCATGATTTAGATGAGAAAGAATGCTATTGTTTGCCATCTGCTACAGGTCTATTAGTATGTCAGCATCTGGTGCCACAGAAAGATTTTTGTGATGTGAAAACGCACAAAGTGAATTAAGAAAGAGTTTTCTTCTGCTGAAAGGAACCCTGCAGAAGGTAAACATTACAGGCCTTGCCACTGGTCAATCCACTTAGTTTTTGATGTATGCTATTTAAAGTTTGATAAAAAAAGAACATAATAGAGTTCACCTCAATGATTAAATAATACAGCATAATCAGAAAGAACTGAATAATAAACCCACAAGGTTGGCATTAAAACTTTCTTTCTATTCAATTTAGGCTGTTTTTTGTTTACAAATGTCAGGCAGCAAATATTTAAGTTTGAGCAAAACCAGCTTGGTTTCAAAGTGTCTTAAACAGAACAATAATAAAGTGGGGCACAGAACTGCCCCAGGCCAGGCTAGTAATTTGCACATACATTTTGTTAACAAAATACTACTTGCTTAATTCCGTTACTCAGTGGCAGGATTATCTATGTTCCTTGGGATTATTAAAGACATTCAATGTGTTAACAACTTCATATTCATGATTGATATTGTAAGAGATAACATGAAACTTCAGTAACCATAATGTGTTGGTGGACCCACATATTAAATTGTGCAACAGAACACATGGAATGAATATACTGTCTTGGATTTTATTTATTTTTATATTATTTACTTGCATCTATTACTTAGAACGATACAACCCTTACATGCGAACCAACCTTGTTCAGCAGAGGCAATATATTACTCTGATAGATTATAAATCCGAGCATGGAGCTTGCAAGGCATAAACGTACTTACTTTTGGTGTTGGGCAGGATGCAGTGGAGAGACGAGAGGTGGCCTGGGCACGGGGAGATTCTGAAGGAGTAGTACTGAGGGACGCTGTATCACGTGGGAGCACCTGAACACCACGGGAGATGATGGAATCTGGAATCTTCAAAAGAAGAGAGATAGAATTAGTAGTAAAAAAAATACTGTATTTAAAACTTACTCAAAACCTTACAAAAATATAGGAATATCCCATTACTCAGTCTGCATACCTCCTCACTGCAGTGCTGGCAGTGGTTAATGGCATGTTCTCATCATTTCAGTAACATATGCCAAGCAAATACGTAAAGTCATATTCTTAATGAAGTAGCATAGAACATACTATTAGTCCTGAAAAATCCATGAATCTGACATACTATGACAGGAAATAATAAGAAAGTAACATTTTTCCTCTTAAGCCTTTGTTTCAATCCCAAAAATGACCAACAGGGATTTCTACTGTGTCCTGAAAGGAGGCAGGCCTCCCATTCTCTAACTAGGCAACAATATTCTGAACAGAAAAACATTTATTAGCAATGACTGAAACCCTCTGAAGAAACGTCATGCAGTGAGAAAATTTCTTTTAAGACATGTCATGCAGTGAGTAAATACTCTTCATTACATATACCAAAGACAATTACAGCTACAAAAATTCTTGAAGCAAGGTTTGTTCTGCAAAAGCTCCAGGCCTCTCCATAGGGAGTACAGGCAAAAGCACTAGAGACCACCATCCAAAGCAAACACTTGGTTAAAAACACATTCTGAAGGGAAAAATAAAAATTCGATTTTTTTTCCACATAATGTATTAGAAGGGCAGCTAGGAAAGCAACCCCCCTTCCCTCCCCCCCCTGATGAACATGACTGGTGAACTGGTTAACAACAGATGAGGAGAAAACTAAGGTAGTCAACAACTTTTTTGCCTCAGTCATCACTGGCAACCTCTCTCCCCACACCTCTCAAGTTGCTGGACTTCAAGGCAGGGACTGGGGGAGCAAAGTCTCTCCCATTGTAACCTCTCCTCAGGTTTGTGACCACCTGAGGAGCTTCAAAATACCTAAGTCCTGACAAGATGCATACCAGAGTCCTGCTAGTTTAACGATTAATTTATTATTTCTTTGTGTGTAAAATGGTAAGACACATGGTATATAAATGGTATACAAATGATAAAAACACCAGACAGGAGAAATAAATTCTAACATTAGTTGTACAATGCAAAATGCAGCAGATATTCCGCTGTAACACACTCTCTACAAAGGCTTATTCTGATTTTATTTTCATTATTTTAACCTCTTCCTTTTTCAGAGGAGAAAGATTTTCAGATCAGAATTCTCTTACTTCCTGCAATTCAGTTTTCTATCACAACAGACAAGACAATGTAGGAATTCAGATCTTTGAAGGAATATATATACACATATTTAACATCTTTCTCCTCCTTAAGAATTTCTTAGTACAGCCTGATGTTCAAGTTCCAAGAGAATCACCAAAGTACCCCAATGTTTGGGAGAAATGGCATTAGCAGACAATAAAAGGAAGCAAAAAATGAAGATCCACTGATAAGCCAAACTACTAACACTGGATATTTCCAGTTGTTTGGGTTTTTTTTAATGGAGATGCTGTACCGAGTCTGCATCTAGGCATTTTGAACGTTCTTGTCTAGTAAGCCTCTAGGGCAAACACAAGCTACTGGAAAATAACTCCTTGCAAGAATAAGCTTGAATCCTAGCTTTTAAAATCTGTTGCATCCCAAGAACCAGTATCAGGATATTAAGACAGCATTGTTGCTTGTCTGTGTGCAGTTAAAATGACCAATTTTAAGACTCAATCCTTAAAAAGATATGGAGTTCCAACCTCCTACCATGGGCAGGGACATGTCTCACTAGACATGGGCCCTAGTGGGGCCCCATCCAGCCTGGCCTTGAACACTTCCAGGGATGGGGCATCCACAGCTTCTCTGGGCAGCCTGTTCCAGTGTCTTACCACCCTTACAGGAAATAATTTCTTCATAATATCTAATCTAAGTCTACCCTCTTTCAGTTTAAAACCATTACCCCTCATCCTATTGCTCCACTGCCTGATAAAGAGTCCATCCCCATCTCTTCTGTAGCCCCCCCTTCAGGCACTGGAAGGCTGCTATAAGGTCTCCCAGGAACCTTCTCCAGCCTGAACAACCCCAACCCTCTCAGCCTTCGTAGAAGAGGTGCTCAATCATTGCTTCTAAAATTTTATTCAATAGCACCTTTTTCAGAACAAAAAAACTCTGCAACAAAGTGCAGAGTGTGATTTAGTGCAACAAAGTGACTTAGACAATTACAGTCTCTCTTGAACTGCATGTTAAGTACTATTTTTTTCCTGTGAGAAAAATTAAAATTTAAGTAAAATTTCATCCATGACATTAATCAGAAAAAGAAGCTAAAGATAAAGGGAAAAGATGGTTACAGGCATTTCATTTCAATGAGAATCATTTCCTAATCACTACCTTTGCAGAAAATACTATTACCATAAACAATCTATATATAAACCTATCTAGAACTCTAAGTTTCAGCTTTTCACAGACAAAATCTCACAGAGAGAATTAAGTTAGTTCACAGTTGTGGATTTAGCTCTTTCACACGACAGCAGAGTGCGTTGTATTGCTAAAACCAGCATTAATATACTCTTTAAACCACTACAACCTGCTGATTTCAGAGAAGGTATTAATATGCATACTGCATAAACATAAAAATATAAAAAATGTATACTGTTGATTAAAGTGAAAGGGACAAGAGAATACGATTGGTATTTCTATGCATATATGTTATGTGTTAGGGAGAAGGTCTCATTTTCCTCAGTTATTTATATTTGGATTACTTTCCTTTTAAAATTAAATGTAGGCAATCTATGTCTCTGATCAAGGCAACTTCTTGTTAACCCTGCTAAAGAGGTTGGTAAACTCGTGAGAACTTTCTGTGTTTCCTGGAGCCCGAAAAGGCAGGAATATTATTGTGTTTTGTATAGATTTATTATTTTAAACTTTCACAAAGTCACACTGAGCATTTATGATGTCTCACCCTAGAATTTTTCAACTCACTTGCCAGTTTCAGACAAATTTAATAGAGAGTAGAGGTCTCAAAACTCTAAATCGGGTTCAATAAAAGTCTAAGTTCAGTGAAAATAGTTGCTGTTTGTACTAGCTGGAGTGGAAAACCTGTTATAACATACTATTGGAGAAAGAAATGAATGAGAAATGAATGAAGTGATGGAGAAAGATATCCACCATATCCATCAGTCATTGTTTCTACAAATTTTTATCCGAAATGACCTTTTCCAGAAGCACTTTTATATTGGTTTAAATATTTGTGTTTTCAGACTGAGAACTAAATACTGCCAAGAAGGATAAAAAGAAAAATATCTGAGCTCTTACAGTGCTGGTGAGGTAGTACGAAAACAAGCTGTAGATAGTTATAACTATGATTATTATACATGAGAAAAAAATATCTTAAAAAAGTAGAGAAAGAACACCTTAAAAAAACCCAACAACTTTTTGAAAAAGTATCCACATCCTGCTGAGTTTGAAGATCTGATTTGGATTACAGAATGCACAAAGAAAGAGCTCAACTGTAATTTACAACAGGGCACAAGAAACCTGGATGACAGCTTAACAGCATGCTTCAGAGAGGCTGAATTCACTGTTTTAATGACACTGAAGAATATGGTGCCAATTCTAGTTTAGCAATCTCATGTCAAAAAAATTAAACTACTGGAATAAATGTGTGTGAATGTATGTATGTACATATATATATAGCTTTATCATCAGGTGTTTGAACTTTAAAACCTTCACATTTCCTAACTGACTTTTCAAGAGACATGGTCATCATGTTTTAAATACAGAGATGTTAATTCTATTTGATTGATGCTTTACATGCCTAAGGGAACAAGAAAGTGCAGCCTATGGTCATCAAATCTAGTGACATATTTTCCCAAGAACTTATACTGTTTGTGGGCTGACACAGAATGCATGGATCAGGCAGCACAACTCCCTCTAAGACATCTGCCGTCCTCAGGTTTCTCTAAACTATAGTTATGAATACGGGAAAGTAAGTTTATTCCTGATGATACTGTGTCCATTATTCATCTTGATTCAGGCCTAGACTAAACCTTTGGGAGACGGAAAATAAAGTACAGTATTTTGTTAGAGCCCAAGTTATAATCTCTGCATTATAATAAATGAAGCCTTTTCTATTGTTCATTGAAATAGTTGCCTATTATTCATAAAAATCCAGTAATTTATAGTAAGTCCACTGTATCCTGACTCTTCAAGTCTTTTCTTCTGTTTCAGAGAAATTCTATTTCTAAACAGAATACAAAAATAGAGAGAAACTGCAAGTGACAAAAGCAAACTATAAACAGCCAGGGCAAATGCTGTATTATGTTGACAAACAACTTTGAGAGAAAGCAGCAAAGCAAGGCAAATGAAAGGGGAAGAGCTACCAAAATATCATAGCTCTAAAGCAATAATTTTAGGAGATAATTTTAATTATATTCCATTATTGAGTATATTAGATGATAAAGCTGATGACTAATCAGAAACCCAGGCTTTAAGCAATGATTATCTCAGCAGTCAAATGATTCAAACTGACAACGCACACAAACTTTACCTTGTTTAGCCCTTTATCTATTTTCTGTAGCACGTTCTCTAAAAGCATGTTCTTTGTTAGAAGAAAATAAGTAACACTGTCTGCTCACACAGTAGACTAGGAGGCAGGCAGTGTATTTTTAGCTGCTATTAGTGCAAAAGCCTCTTGGAAGTGTCTCTTACCGGTTCTCCTGCACTGCCTGCTGCGTGATGGCAATAACTGATGAGACCGGGGATGGGCTGTTCACCTTTTGCCATGATAACAGCTGAGCTGGTGTAGGGTGGATGCTTCTAATGCACAACACATAACAGCTATGAATACAGTGACAGGAACACATGGAACTATACAAGCAAATGATCAAACGGGAATGAGGTGAAAACAAGCATGACACTAAAATGCCAAGCTCATATGAACACAGCCAGTTTAGATCTCAGGTATTTTCTGCCTTTAAAACTTGCACGTATTATTTATCTTTGCCTATATGAAAAGAAATAAATTAATTTAAAATTTGCATTAATAAAAACTGAAACTTGCAAGTCATAATTACCTTAATTCATCCCTGTAAAGATATATGTAATCAGGATTTTCTGCACAAGAGGAGATGATCTCCAGCTGCAGCTGTCTTAGAAATGTCAAGATGTCTCAGACCTGAATTCACATTTCTGGAGTTAGAATGTTGCTGCTTTGGTTTAGAAATTGTTTAAAATAATTTTGAGTTACTTAGACTTTCAATTCATATAATAAGACTTAAAAGCACAATTTGGGGAGTAAATATAGAAGAAAGCAGTTTGGAAAAAAAGGCGTTCCAACACAGAGGAATAGAATGCTTTTCCATTTGAATACTGAAGACATAAAAGTGATGTACATATTTATATATTGCTTCAAATAATATGACATTTCTTTAGAAAACATTTAAAATTTGAACTGAAAGAGTTTGCGAGTGTTATCCAATTTTTTTCCTTTTGTAGCCTTAAAGTTCTTATTTTGGTTTGAGTAATGTTGATCTAGGATTACTGATTAAAGCAAGACTAATAAAGACAATGTGATGACATTTACTTTTGCAGCAGAATTTTATATGTCTTATTGCATAAGAGATGCACACTGGAGTACAATAGTCTGGATAACTTATTACTTAACCTGCTACCTATGTGTCATACTTTTTATCAATATTTTTAGAAAACAACATTTTCCTTTCAAAACAGATATTATGGCTTAGAAATTTTTGTTCTGATTCTTTAATATGCCACCTACTGGACTCTGCATGTTCAGGAGTGTAAGTTCTTTGAATTAAAAAAAAAAAAAGGCTAAAAATGTCTGGCACGTCAGAATGGTATCATAAAAACACATGTTATCATCAAGATAATAAACAATCTCCCACTGAAATTTGAGATCACCTATGGAAACAGGATTAATATATTTTTTTATGAAGTTATATTTCTGCAAAATGTATCTAAAATACATCTGTTTGATGACACAATGCATAGTCTTAACATGCAAATGAACATTGGTGGAAAGTACCTGAGATAGAAACTAAAGGGTCTCTTAGGGAAACAAGCCAGACTCACCTTAGCTGCAATGGCTGCTGCTGTTATATGTGAAGAAGAACTGTCCTCTGTTGAGGCAACTCCACTATCCTTCTTCTCTTCCTCCTCTTCCTCACACTGTACTCCTTTGTCTTCTGTCTGCTTGTGAGGGCTGGTAGTTGGAGGAGGAGAAAGAGGAGGTGGTGGTGAAGGTAGATCTTCAAGCTCATCATGTACCTCCTTTACTTTTACAATGGCATCCCGCAAAAGATCAATGGCGTGAGGTAGGGCTGGCAGTATAAACTGAAAGCATTCCTATGCACAACAAGAAGAGAAATGACTATGAAAAGTCACCTGCAGAAATAAATAGGGGTTTTTCAGATTTACTCTTAAAAGATATTCAGGATTTAGATATATCTTTTCACCCGACAATAAATAAAACCTTTAATGGCTTATGCTCACAGAACGTAATAAAACAAACTCAGAAATATAGCTGGGGACTATACATTTTTGCCTTTTTTTCGTGCAAATATAGTAAGTTGTACAACAGGGCTACTGTAATTAAGCTAATATTGGATTAATACTTCAGGAAACAAGAGTTAAATTTTCATGAATACAAAATACAGAAACCATTTCACAGCAGTTGGCAGAATGCTACAAAACATAGAATAAGAACATTAACTCTATGCCTGCAGGCAGATTAGCTTCAAGTCATTCCTACTATGTTCCTTCAAAATTAGAGAACAATTCATAAGGGTTTTCATAAGAATTACAAACTACATGGAATTCATGGTAATTTTATGTAACTCAATCTTTTTTCATAAATAATCTATTTTTCAATCCTCTCCTTCCTCTATGATCTTAAAAACAATTGGAAATTTTATTTTGCGTAGCTGGAGAAAGCAAAAATGCAGACACCATTTAACTATTCTTGTTCCATAATGGACATACACATATATAAATAACTCTGCTGCTAAAATATGCTAATATTTCATCAAATGAAAGAGGAACCTAAGGACACTGTGCAGGCTCCTGCTCAGATCAGGGTAAGTGTGAAATTCAGGCAGGTTTCTTTTGTTCTGTAAAGTCTTGAAAAAACCCAAGAACAGAGACTTCACAAATCTTGACAATTACCCTCAAAGTGATGTTTTTTTCCTTTTCTCTGTATCCAGTTGGAAGCTACTCTCTTCAGTTTATGCTTACTGTCTCTCATTCTTCTCCCAGGCACCTCAATAATGTCATTTGAGCAGAATACATATAAATCTTAAATTATTGGAAAATGATGGCAGGGTCACAAGAATAAATTGAACTACCTGGTATAGTGGGAGGTGTCCCCCTGCTCATGACAGGGGGGTTGGAACTCTATGATCTTTAAGGTCCTTTCCAACTCTAACCATTTGAGGATTCTATGTACATACATATGACTTCCCACTCATAAGTGGAAGACTTTCCAGTACGTATACTCCTGCCCCACTATCCTCCAATGCTTATTGCATGTTTTGAAGGCTTTTAAACTTCTTTTCAATTACTGACTCTCATTATATTTCCTTAAAAGGCTGTAAGGAATGGCAGAATCATAGAAGGGCTAACTGAGTTCATGAACTGAAACACATAGACAATGTATCCGAAAACCTGGCTGCTTAAGATAATGGTATTCAAAACATTTCCTCTTCAAATTCCAGGTGACAGCCCACATAAACATTACTTATCTCCAGACATTAGTCTTTCAAGCAACAGTGACTTCAGGGCTGTGTTGCTGAGCACAGTAGTACAGTCTCCTCTGTAATCAGGTACTACTGGTTCAGAAGATGCTCATAAATCAATAGGTACGCATTTGCTAGAGGCCAAAGGTAAAGACCAGTAAGATCAGTAAGAACTTTCTGATTTCTTACCTGTGACCCTTTCTTGCTACCTGGCAGATTAATTATAAGAGTTTTCCCTCTGATTCCACACACAGGTCTGAAAAGAAAGAAACCCAGAGTGAATATTCTTGCATGCAACTTTCTCCAGTATAGAAACAATAACAGAGCATTTAAGATAAATTATCAGAATTTCTAAGCTCCATTTCAAACATCTAAAAATATTTGCTAATCATATTCTCATATAACAGGTCAGGAGAAGCTGAGCTGACAGAGCCTAACATTTAATTGATAGCATAAACATTGGCTAGATTTCCATCTTTTTTAGATCTGTGTAGGTCCCTTCATGCTATTGTTTACCTGCATCCATACAGTCCCTATTTGCTCATACACAGAGTTCCTTTGTAATGTAATTGATCGTGTCAAACACTATTTCCCTTGCCAGGTAAAAGTAATAAGTCATGCTGGTTGCATTAATTCTAAAAAGCACAGAGAGAAGTAATTCTCAAGTGAAAATTGCACTTAAGCAATTCATGTCAAATTCTTCCTAACAGTCTTTCCTTCCCCCTCAAAAAGAGATGAAACCAAGTACCAAAGATGGACGTTTTAATTTTATTTTTTGTCTTTAGGGAATTCCTTTGGTCTTTATGCAGGGCTGAACTTAGATACCCAAGCACTGAATGCTTTCCATTGTTTAGGGTTTCTTTCTTCCTCCTTTCAGCTAAATTTTGAATTTTATAACCTAAACAATCAGTTCAAGCAACCAATAATAAAAAAGGACTAACCAGCAGCCATTCTCCTGAAAGCTACAGATTTCAGCTGCCAATAATCACATCTTGTAGCTCAAGACAGGAATGGAGCTGCCAAAAATTTCTTAAGAGAGTATAAAAAAGTAAGTAAAAGCACCTAAGAACTGCTTGGCTTGTGAAAAATATCATGTGCGCTCACAACATAAAAGTATACAAAATGTGCATACATTCTGGGTAATTTGAGAGATAAATTAATGATATTCCTCCAAATGTAGAACAGTTGAGGGAGATGCTGTGGATCTCATGTTATCCTCAGCCTTGTGATGCAGTGGACAGAAGTTTTAAGAAAACACAAAGAAGTCTGAGAAAGAAGAGTACAAATAGAAACAAGGGAGAGGAAAGTAAAATAGGACATAGGAGAAAGAAAAAGATGGATGTGGGAGGAAAGAAAGGTTTGCTGCAGAAGTAGGAACGGGGAGCATAATTTCTGGGAAAAAAGAACATTATCTCCCTGGGAAGAAATTATGCTGGTAAAAGCATAATAGATGGGCGAGGAGAGAGTGAGTGATTTTAAAAGCCTCAATAAGGACTGACATGGCAAGGGTAGCTGAAAGGTAAGGAAGGTGAAGGGAAGAGATAATTCTGGGACAAGGACAGTTTGGGAAACTCAGAGGAAAAAAAAAAAAAGGAAACACTTTCAGGAAACACATAAAAAGGTCTATGATGCTCTAGCATACTTCCTGCTGGACCTTGGGACTGCATCCAAACTATGAGAATCTCACTGCCCCTCATTTGCCCATAAGCATCTGTGATTCCAGTCTCCAAAATAACTCGCCGTTTCTTAATCTGTCCAATAGTCAGGAAGACAGCCTGTAACTTACAACAGTTTTTAGAAGTTCATGTGATAAAATTCAGCATGATTGACCTAACATTTCTAAACCTGAAGGTGATTTATTGAAGTGTCAGCTTAATGTTGCATAATGGAACTTCTGGTTTTGTTTTGTTTTTTAAAAGTTAAAATTACATGCTAAAGTATCCATCAGAACTTTATTTCAAAATTAAGTCAACAAAAGGTTAGGATAAGTGACAATTAATGTTACATACTTTGAAAAATTAGGATCTACACTTCTCAAACTGTGTATTTAAAATTAGTGTATATTTTTTACTTCTCTTAATGTGTGCCTTAGTTCTCATTGTAGGGGGGGACAACAACACTACCTTAATGTATAGAATTTTCTGTGAAAAGATATTAATAATTTGTGTCTTGCAATAACAAATGACATAATAATAAATTTGAGGCCTGAAGTAAAGGCCTGAATTTTTAAAAGATTTGCATGCAGAATCTTTGTAATATTCTCTCTCATCATTGTTGTCAATTACTACTGAAAGCAGATGTAATTTAAGGGACATTTTCTTCCTACACATACAGAAGATTAAGGTTGCAATCTAGCATTTTGATTCCACAACTACTACAACATCCTTTCAACCATCCTGATCACACCACATCCTAAATCAAACTTGGATAATCATCTAAATGTCTATCCTTTTCTCGATCAGAAATAGAACAGTTAATTTAACATTTTCTCTCCTTACGGTAGCATTCTGTTATCCTTTTCCTTCAGATAAACACAAAACTATGATATAAAAAATGGTATCAGAGAAAAACTTGCTAACTTGAATCTGAAGATGTTAACTTTTTTAGGTTGCCCTTTCAGATATGTGATACGTGATGTGAAGTTTTAAAATACTCTATCGAATAGCTAAACCCCTTTAAATATGCAAGTATAAGAATACAAAGTTGCAGATTTGAAAGTTCCTTCTTCACCTCTTATATTATTATTTTCTTGTTATATCCTTACTATGCAATGAGAATCAATCAAAATCAGTAACAGACATTGCTTCTTATTCACCTTGAAATAATGTACAAGCACAAACTAACTTATGAAAGGCATTCACATTACTAAGTCTATCTTAGGTAAAATGAGATAAACTGAAGGAACAAAATAAAAATCAACTCCAAAAAGAAACAAGATAATAAGAGGATAACAAGAGATGTAACTATAAAAAAGAAACACCAACAGGCAGAGAAACAGTTACTAATTGTTTAGTAGGAAATACCAACCTCCAGGAGTTAAAGTATTGTATCTGAAAGGATGGGCTAAAACACGATTTAACCTACTCAGAGGGCTTTTGCTGATACTGCAATAAAAGCAGTATCAAAACAATTCAGTTGTACTTATCAAGGGTTTTTTTTTTTTGTGAAACAAAACATTTTTAGTACTAGATGAACAATAATTAGAAGAATTCTTCACTCATCAGCAAAATGCCACAGCTCTTGATGAAAAGACAGCTGTTTAACAGCTTGTATCAATATTACAAATAAACTGGTACAAAAAATGAAGGAGGATACACTGTCTAATGGAGAACAAAAGGAATTAAACAAGACAATGCGATTATCATTCCTGGAATTTGGCCACTTCTCTTAAGTTAAGACTTCTAGTCTTTATAAGGATGGCAATTGTCAGTTATTTCTGTATAGTCATTTCATGACAATGTTTATTTCTAAGGAAATAGTCCCCCTCATATTTTGAAGGAAATAGTCTTACCTAGAGAGCATGCCCAGAGGAGTAACATTAAGTGATCCCATCAGCATTGCCAGGGCCATCCCTGGGGCTTCTCGCTCTATAACTTCTTTAGTGGCCTGCAAGCAAAGATTAAATAGCAAAGTGAGTGAAGAAGTACAAGAAAAATATGAAACCAGCTAAAATTTGTGTAAGAATATCTCCTTTTTTTGTTTCTGCCAAGAGACGTCCTTGCTAAATTCTCAACACTGAAATACGTTAAAGAATTTTCTCTGTGTTGTGTAAAATAGGGAAAGACAATGATTTGGGAAACAGCACTGTCAGCTGTACTGTAAAGACTCCTATAGAAATGTTAAAAGTCAGGACTATATATATAGGAACACTATAACCAACACTACATAAATAACAGCTCCCTCTAACAGAAAGGAAAGAATATTTGGGTATAAGCAAAGAAAAGACCAAACATAACTGCCTTGTTTTCCTCATCAATCTTGTACATTTTCGCATAGATATTTTCCCAGGCATAAGAAGGGTGAATCAGTCTGCACAGAAGACAGAAGGAAAAAAAAAAATAAAAAAACTTGCAAAGGGAAGCCCATGTGGCAGGCAGGCAGGAGGCAGGAAGGAAAATAGTAAAATGGTAATGATAATGGCCAGAGGCTGAGGCCTTCCCTTTGTATCATGTCGGCAAAACAGTGGTTCCAAATAGACTGGTGGCTTTTATTCACAAGCAGACCATACACAATGGGCATCAAGAAGCCTGGAAGCAGAGTCTGAAAATTCTTGCCTTTTTAGTCCTTTCTCTACACAGGGAATCAGATGGAAAATTATTTTTCTGGGACATGCACAACTGTGCATCTTTACTTCCTAACACAAATTTTCTCAAACACACAATCAATCCAGTCTCCCAACCTCTAACTTTAGTTAAGATAGAACACCTCAAAGGCAGGTTACAGCCCTACCCTTTCTTTATTTCCCTCACAGTAGTTGCTGTTCAGTGGTTCATCTTGTTTCATGTTCTGAAACAAGATTTTAAGTTATTTGGCACAACTAAAATGTTAGCAATGCTCATAAAACTGAAATTCATTGTAAAACATCCAGCCAAACTACAACACTTTGATGGTACAGCTATCAAAATAGAAATATAAAAGCACATCTTAACTATAAGACACTCTGAATAAGCTAAATTTTCTTGGCAGTTTGATATAGCAGAAGAACAAAATGGAAGAAAACCAGACAGATTATTCTGTGGGAAAGATTAAATTATAAATCACATCCTTGTACTTCTGTAAGATCCTAGTTTACAAACAGAATAACAAAGTCATAGAGAAGGAAAATGACAGAATTAACACAATGGCAACCCTATGAGAAGGATCCAGGAGTCCTCTACTAGCTAAAACACTGTAAGGAAGGAATAAATAAAACCAAAAAGAAATATCCCTGAACAGTACAGATATTCAAGTGGTCATATGCTCAAACTTTGCCACTGACATTAACCATGTTTTAAAGGAATAAGTCAGTATCAGAAGACATCAGGCACAGCTACCATGTAAACCTTCAGATCTTTTATTAATAAGCAAACTTGGTATGTGCTCAGTTGTGGGAAGCAAGAACTTTGGTTTATACAAAACCAAACACTATTAATGCAGTAGCTAACACCACAGGCTCTTTTATATCAAGCATAGCATGTTGGTTTTAGTATCTGCTATTCCCTGGTCAAAACCAGAAAAGGCATACAAATACAACCCGGTGTCTGTATTT
Source organism: Scolopax mira (assembly GCA_004320125.1). Taxonomy (NCBI): domain Eukaryota; kingdom Metazoa; phylum Chordata; class Aves; order Charadriiformes; family Scolopacidae; genus Scolopax; species Scolopax mira. Next base: position 472,231 of record BJBW01000653.1, on the reverse strand, counting down.
CAACACAGGACAAATGAGAAGCACGCTAGGAATAATGTAGCCAAAACTCAAACCTCTCCACTGAGAGAGATTGCCTAAGATACCTGCTGAAGTACTAAATTATCAAATCACATTAAAACAAGACTATCAGCAGAGCTGATGATTTTTGTATTATAGTAGAAAAAGGCATTGGAGTGGTTAAGGGACGCTTTGTTGACAATGAAAAAGTTGGTGAAACATGGAATTCTCTATGTGTGCATACATAGTAAGTCTGTATTTATGCACTTTTTTCAGATAATACCATGCTTCAAAGATATTCAAAACTGGTTTTAAAATAAAGTGCATTTTGAGATTTCCTTTTGCCCTTGAGCACTTTGAAGGCATCATTAGTTAAAATTCTAAAGAGGCTTCAAAGGTAGTACAAGATGCAAAGGATTTCCATAAACAATGATCCTGCAGCTCAGGGAGATCCTCCAATGAAATTCAAGTCCATTCTCCAACTTCACAAGAAAAATGACCTTCACAAAATGTCACTGCTAGCAGACAATGTGATTATTAAAAATGTATAGACTAAGCAATAAAATCTGAAAGGGCAGAAAATCCAAACAGCAGTACAGCCCTCAATAGAAGTTTCTAAAAATACTTGTTTCAAAACATATATGCTTATATTTATTACTTCAGGCAGACTTCTACAAACAGGGGAATGTTTCCTGGTTTCGTATTTGCAGCCTGACTGGATGAATGCAACCAAAAAAGGCTACTGCTAAATAAACAACTTTTACAGTGACATCTGCTCTTGAAATCAGCCACTGGAAAGTCCACTCTTGGGATGTCCTCAAATAACACCACTTAAAATGTGCAGGGTACAGGAACTGAAATCACGATCACACTGGGAAGCACACTCTTAATTAGCTATACATATATGAATGAATACAGCAGTGCTGCAGTAATCTGAAAATACTTTGGATCTATTTGTAACAACTCTTTGTTTCACCTAACAATGTACCAAAGTACCAGGTTTTCTAATACTTCTTTCAGGTTTGAAGGAGGGTGGGAGAGAGATGGCAAAACTAGATTACAGCTGTGTCCAGCTCAGGAGTTAACTGTCTGGTACCAACATCTACCTGCATGCAAACTGCTCAAGAATTAGCAACTCAGCACCTTCACGTTTTACCAGCGCATTAGACTGTTTAATTAGACTGTTAAACTGCTTCATGGGTAATTTTTTCTTAATATTCTCATTATCAGCCAGCTTTTGCCTGCTGCAGGGGGCCATAGCATTGGCACAAAATGAATCACAAATCAAGGCTGTTACCCCTGGCTCTCTTGCAACAGCGATGACGACACTACTACGTGGGCAGAAGCAGGACAAAATGATGATGAGATTTCATTCAGAGCTGTCACACTGATGCCTTCATCAGGACTGAAGGTATACACCAATTTCTCAAATCTGAAGCTGATGACTATATAAATTTGCATAAAATACTTAAATGACAGCAATGAAGCATACCCGGTTTCTCCCACATAAGGTGGTAGTGCAAAGAAGACAGATGCATACAAGGTGGAGGTGGAAGACAGGGGTTCCATAGCAGCAGAAGCACTTGAAGGTGAAAACAGGAGTTTAGGAGAGAGACAGGAAGGCCAGTTTGGAGGTTGCAAAGAAATGAGAGGTTTGTAGTTTAGATGGGAGAAAGGAATGTGGGAAGAAGGAAGCCTACGTAGAAAGGAAGAGTTGCTGAGAGGAACCCTGCAGCAGGATTGTCCAAAGGGCAGAGATGAGAAGAGCGAGTGCAAGTGAATGAAGTGAGTGGGATGGAAATAAGACTGCACAAGGTGTCTCGGGTGAACAGCACGTGAGGGAGAAACTCAGGAGAAGTGAAAAGGAAGACAGGACATGATAGAAGTGTCAGGCTGTGGTGGGACCAGGGAGAGACACATCGGGACAGACATAAACCAGCAGTTTCTTCTCCAGAGAGAAGTACAGACTGACAATTAAATAATTATCTCATGGAATTATTCAGGAATACACACTCAGTCTCATAGACTATTACTAACAATGTCTATGAGAACAGTTTTTAAAATTCATTGCTTTATGAATAAACACACTTTATTTTAAAACACGTTTTTGATTGTTTTCAAAGTGCCTTTTTATTGGAGCTAGGGCATTATGTTCCCAGATCAAGTGATATATTTTTAGATATCTTTGACGTAGTTGTGGTTGCTTAACAGATGGCATGCTGCCAATTGGTTTCTCAGAGTTCTCTGCTGCTTCACTGCCTTTCTTTGCCTCCAAATAAATTCCTAACCTGTGGAAGCCCTCCCAGGCAGATTTTGGAGGATATACCCACTGCAGCCAGATTTAATTAAAAACCAGGACTACTCCTCTTCAAATGTTCAGAAATTCCTTATCTTCGTCTTTCAGGTCTTAAGCATAGTAAAGTTTGACCTCTTAACAGTAAGCAATCACCTGAGACATTTCATAAACTCTTCAGCAGTTTTGGGATGGTAATGTAGTTTTATCTTTTCAACTAAAATGCAAAATGAGACTGAGAAGTCATAATAAATTTGATTAAATTATGATGACTGAGACTGCCTTTGTTGAAAACATTATTTCTGCTGAAAAAGTTTAAATCTATGACTCTGTATAGCATATCATAAAGCTATTTACATAAATTAATGCACACATTTGCAGATAATTTATATTTAACAGACTACAGAATTTGCATAGATAAAATTTTATTACCTATTTGAGCTTTCCATTGAAAGCAGAAGTCTTGGGAAGGCCTCACCAAGTACATACCTATATACCCTCTGCACCAGAGCTCACAGACCACAGTCAAATCTCAGAAGACTGGACAAAGAACCACAGAGACAGATCAGTCAAATAAGAAATAAAAATGTCAGTCACGTCTGTCAACCAGTTGTGCAAAAAGTGTATACTTTAGGAACAAAAACTGCACCTCTCAGCTTGGATATGAGATATCTTCTTCAAGGTTATTCAGAATACCTTTGCTGGAGAGAACACATGTACCTGTAATTTCTATTCACAAGTCAGCTATTTCAGCTTATTCTCTACTTCTCTTATTTTGCAGGGAAGAAAATAGAGCTTACATAGACCAAGACTGATCAGAGCTTCTCGCCTAAAAATCACTTATCTATTTTTTGTCCTAATACAATAAGAAATACAGATTGCAGCGGTTGGTTTCTTTCAATACACTGAAAAGTTTTTGGATAAGAATCAGCTTTCAGTCACTCATTCTCACAACCATAGTCTTCCTTGAATTTTTCTTATTCTGTCCAAATTTCTTCAGCTAATCGCTCAATTAATTTGACAAAATGATAAAACCAGTCACATTTCCTTCAAAGCTTCAAAGCAACTAAAGTCAAGCAAGTTTGTAAAAGTCTTACAACTTGTCCTCAAAGTTAATAATTTTCTAACAATATAGTGGCTCTAATACATCATTGGGGTGCTGCAGCCAGAGATACACCATGCAATGGTTGTCCTTTCACATGTATGCAATTATGATTATTATTGAATTCTCAATGTCAAATTAGTTGTTACAGATCCATGTGAGTCAAGAATGGCCTGCATCCAGAGAGCTTCTGGACAGGGTGGATCCCAGAAGTAGATGTTTGCTGACATTCTAGAGCTGTTGATAGATTCATACCTTAAAAGTACTAGCCTGACAGTCATCGTTTCCTTAACAATGAGCTATCCATGAGAACTAATGATGTGGGCCTGTAAATACCCATCAACTGTTTCATAGTCTCAGAGTTGTGGAGAATAATTGATTTAGGGCTAAACTAAGCACCAATTGCTATGCTTGGGCTCAGAGGAAGGACTGGTATTGGCTAGGCAGACATCAGGCTAGTGCTGCCCCTGACGTGTGTGTTTATTCCTTCTCATGAAGTGACCACTCAGGCTTCTGTCAATTTTACTGTACAGCAGGAAACTCAGCCCGAGTCTGACAAGTCTCCATTTAGAATTATTTTACATAAAACAAAACATGTCTAAACATACTAGGATGGCTTACTCTATCGCCTTTCCCTCATATCAATGGTGAGCTCAGTACATATTTTTCCAATAACTGACCTAAGAATGTTTCTTTTCTCTTCTCTCAACTCAAATCTACAAACAGCTAAAGGTAGATGAAACCTTGATTAATGTAGCCAACATAACACATTTCCACTGACAATTCTGCAGCCCTGAATTAGATTTGAATATTGATTTGAAATTTGCTTGCACTCTCTGCATATCCACAGTGACTCTACTGCCACCAAGATCCCAAACACCACAGAATGACCCTACAGATTTTATCTGGCTGAGGAACAAAAGCGTCACAGTAATAACTGTGGTTAGGTTAGGTTAGATTAGATTGAATACAGACTCTGCTTTCTCTGTTTCTCCCCATATCCATAATAATTCCCTCTGCCTGCAACTTGCCCCCTCCAATCACCTCACTTTCTTCACTGGGATCCATCGTACCACCGCACCTAAAGCTGATGGCAAGAGACGTGGAGGTCAGGAGCTAATTCAATGTCCTTCTTGTTTATAAAACTATATCAGCAAATGATTCTATCAGTACAATTCCACCGTGTACATGACCAGAGAAAGCAATTGGCTGGTAGAGGTACCTCTGACAATACTCAATGAATTATGCATGGCTGAGCCGTGAATATATTTAACTTTTAACAGTTATTTTTTTATATATATATTTTTGATTTCCACAAACTTCATAGATCAGTGATATGCTGCCCGATTTGTGTAATAGAAATGTTAATGAAATTGGTGCATGTAGGCAATCAAACCATGTGCATCTTCTAAATATCACCTCTAATATGTATTAAGTGCTACTAATAAATTTTTAACCCTGATTTCTAAAAATGTTTTAAAATAGTAAATGCATATTAAATATTTATGCCAGACAAATGGTCTTAATTTTATGATACTGCCCACCCCTGTACATTGTCATAAAACCAGGAGAACAATAATTTTCACAAAAAGTTAACTAAACAAAGAAAATGCTTACTAAATGCCTTTCTGCACAGCAAGGAATACATTTAGGTTCTATGAAGCTGCCCGCTGCCTGCCAGATGCTGTACACTACAGGCTGTACAATGCTGAGTGTTAATCCAGTGTCAAAAGGCAGACCACTTGCAAAGGGGGAGAGGTCAGGAGGATTAGCTTGTTAAAACAACAGCTGGAAACAAGCCATTGCACTTGCACCTCTTCTTCAGGTGCAAATTGCTGTGCTTTCCACTTCAACTCCACTTCAGCTACAAATAAATCCCTTGCTGCTCAATAAAAGTAGTAGAGCCAAAGACTTGCTGGTAAAGACAGTGACACTGTTCTGCTACTACAAAAACACTGTTAAGATTTTGTCTATTATAATAACGAATATATTATATTTATCTATAATAATATATTATACTTTTAATTTTTCCCTCAGTTACTTCAAACTATTTTATATTTAATATAAAATATAAAAATCTACACAATCCATCACAACTTTTGAATAATTCTCCAAAAATTGAAGTGAATCAAAACCTGAGAACTGAAAAATTTTGTTCTCTGCAAATCACAGAATTGTACAGCAGAAATGAGAGAAATGAGTATCAATAAGACTATCTACAATATCTCAACAAGAATATCAATAAGAATTTTACCATTAATGCAACTGACAATGTAATGAGCTTTAACTAACAGTTTAAATTGGAGAGGCATGGATTTGATGAATGGACCTACTGGTGGATAAGGAATTAGCTGGATGGCCACACTCAAAGAGTTGCAGTCAATGACTTGATGTCCAAGTGGCAAATGGTGTTCGTCAGGGGTCGGTACTGGGACCAGTGCTGTTTAACATCTTTGTTGGCAAGATGGACAGTGGGATTTGTTTGCTGACACGAAGCTGTGTGGCATGGTTGACATGCTGGAGGGAAAAGATGTCCTCCAGAACAACCTGGACAGGCTTGAGAGGCAGGCCTGTGTGAACGTCATGGAGTTCAACAAGGCCAAGTGCAAGAACCTGCACATGGGTGCAAAAATTAGATTCTTTATACACAGGAGGGGAAGAATAAAAGTATATTAACTAGAACTACATAAGAGAAACAAACTTGCCACTTTTGCTTAGTTGTGATATTAGTATCACAGGAAAAGAATAGGCCCTATTCTTTAGAGATATTCATCAGTACACAAAGAATGAGGCCCACCAGGTAGAAATGTACGCTGCTTTCTCTTAAGAACTGGCCTAATCTCTTGGGCAGTGAAAGAACCAAAAGCTTTTACTTGTAATTTCACTTCACTAATAAATAATTTCAGAATGCTTTAGCTCTAACGCATTTGCTACTGAGATTGAGATGTGGAACTCTTTTGAGAATGTTGTCTGTTGTTTCCTATCATTTAATGCCTTCTGCCAAGAACAAACATTGTATATGAAATACTTGTAACTTCCAAAACTCTAGTCAGTTTCTGCCACAGGCAAAATAGCACCTCCAAACAATTTCAGACCTCAAATCATCAATGTTGAGGATTAAAAGAAAAATCCTTCCTAAAATACACTACAAAGGATGGGCACTATAGAGTGACAATTTTTCATGAATGTACCACAGCAATTCAAGAATTGCAACAAGTACTTCACTTTCTCTTAAAATTCCCTTACACAGTACCTTTACTGCCCAAGTAAATAGTAAAGTATGTCTAATACAACAGTTTTAAAGTACTTCTGCCATAACCTAAAAACTCATGGAAAGGATTCTTCAGTGAGATACAGTGATCCAATTCCTGTGTTCAGAGTCTGTTGTTGATAGGTACACGTGAATGATGCACTCATTGGTACTGAGCAGATCTTGAAAGCCAATGTGACCTACTGTGCCTTCTGTCAAACAATTCCCTATATAGGATTATTTAACTCCTGGCATAAATCACATTTTCTTCCTTCAAGATTCTCATGAAAACAATTAAATGAAAAGGTTTCCCAAAGAGAAGATGGAAAATACTTTGCTGAGATTGCTGCAGCACAGAGTACTGAAATAAAAGACAGCCAAATTCCTAATCTACACCAACTGAGGAATATCAAATATATCAAGTTTTCCTTTTCTTTTGGAATTTGATTTTACTATTTAATTAATGGTTTACAATACTTAATAATAATATTTAAGAATATAACAAAATACAGTATATTTTCCCTTTATTTCACTGTTCCTAAGATCTTTTCTATACCCATTTCTGTATGCAAAGCACCAGTTTCTTCCGGTTTTAGAAAACGTTACAGTATCTTTCATGCACTCACTACAACCAGTTCAACCATTTATTGACACAGAGTACTGTGACACTGTCACATTATTGTGACAGAGTAATGCTTTCACATTAATGCCACTTTGCATTGTGTAGACTTACTTCCTAACTGCCCAACTCTTAACTTCAGAATTCTGGAGTTCTTACAATGTAGACACCTTTTCATTAATATAGACATTGCAACAGAGGTATACAAGCACCTCCCCTCACATACACTTCTGCTTTGCTTGAAGCAGCAGACCATTTTTGATTTTTAATAAAATTCACTCTGTGTCCAAATGCCTTCAGCAGATAGAAATTTATACTATGAGTGTGTAAAAGTGGATCACTGAGAAAAGCATTAGCTTTTAACAAGTGCTAAGGCAGAGGATATTCTTAGATAGGCACAGGGAACAAATTCACTCTTTCTCCAAGTACTTGAAATGTTCACAGGACTGGACTCTTGCAATAAATGCTAAGTGGCTTACTACTGCAGCAATGGTAGTGGTTCAGAGAACAGCAACTACAAACATCATAGCTCTCATCATAATCATAGCAGATTAACTTAAGTAAAAAATCAGACAGCACTATTTCTATATAAGGCATGTAGACAATGAAAGACAGTGATTCAGAATAACACAGAAATGAAATCATATGCACCTAAGGTGAGCTGCCCAATACTATGTGTCTGATTAAATGAGCTAAATAAAAAAAATCCCCATTAAAAAAAAAAAAAAGAAACAAAGACACAAATATTTCTGGGGAAGCTGTCTTAACAATGTGACAAGCTATTAACTGAGAAAAACCCAGAAGTTCCATCTAGGTTAGTAAATCCATCTTTGTTATGCTTTAAAAAGCCAAAGACTCCCTCTTGCTCGCAAAGAACAAGGATGAGTTAATAGCAGCCTCTCATTAAGATACTGCTTAGGAGACAAGCAATAAAAGGAGACAAAGGCATGTAAAAGAACTTTGTGCCTTTCTCTGTTATTCTCATGCCAGGAACTACCAACATTGAAAAGCAGAAATCAGGAAAACTTACATGAATTGTAGAAGAGTTTGAAAGAGACCATAGTTTTAGGCATTACTGTTCATGAATTAATTCTGTATACCACTGAATATGTAAGAACCATTTAGTTTAAAGGAAAGAAATGTCCCACTTGCAGAAAGAAGTGGCAATAAGCCAATCATTTTTCACTTTTGAAATCGGAGCTGTAGCAGAAAAACTCGGACAAAAAAAAAAATGGTGGCATGAGTAGGTCTCATTCAGCTTTAAAATCTGCAAAATCTGCCACTTCAGCAATGTACATGGTTGCAACACTACACAAAATAAAGCTTATTTCATAATGTCCATCTGCAGTCTGTCTGCAAAAACATTATAAGAAAAAGTCTAATTAAGATGTACAAATATTTCATGAAAGCAAACAGCAAGAGTGGAAAAGATTATTTAGTGTTGCTATGATACACTATAAGAGCAGTACAGGACTAGTCAAACAAAACCTCAGGTACAGTCTCAGATAAAATTTCTGAACCATAAAACTCCCAAGTGAAATGAAAGAAGCTCCAACAAATTAAAAATCTAAAACCTGAGCAAAACAACAGAAAAACGTACTGGGGGAAACAATTCTGCAAGAGTCACTGAAGGACGGATGACTGGGTCCTCTTTCATGCATAAACTCAGTGAATATATCAGTTTAATTTACTAAGGATATTTGCTAATTATATGTCATAGATATTTTAACAAGGAATCCATTAAAACTGTATTATAACCATGTAAACACCTATTCCCAGCCTGTACTCTACATGGCATTTTAAGAAAAGCAAACCCAGAGGATGGGGTATTTAAATCTCACCAAATATATTCAACAGAATAAAAGAAAAAATCATGAGTTACAAATTGTGATGCTCAGAAGTAATCACGTAGAAATAATATCATCTTGCTTTTTATGTCTGCTTTGCGTATCTATCTCCTCAGTTTTCTACCAAAAGCTATTTACACACTAAGTAAAGAAGTAACAGCAGATGCTTAAGACACTGAAACTTACTCAGTATCAATATACCTTCAGCAAATTGTTACATGAGTTATGAGAGCAAAAGGCTTCATCACTGATGACAATGTATGAACCAAAAGGCATAGGTTATTTAGCATAACACTTACCATCTGAGGCATTCTGGTCTAAAACTAAAGAAATAAGTATTTTCAAACTAAATCTAGAAGCAAGATATAATCATCATAAAATCTGAATTCCAAGTTGATTTGAGTCACTTTCAGACAAATTATTCTTAAAAGAATGTAAAACTTAAACTGAAACCAAAAGCAGTGATTAAAGTGGATCAGGGCAGTGGAACACCTGCAAATCGCAAGTTTAACAAAGTAATTATATATCTGTCTTTTTGAGAGCAAAATATCTCTATTAGGAATTTGTTTTCGTTTCAGAAATGAGCGAAAAAGTCATCTGCTTGGATGATACAATGCTGACTATCATCAGAAATTACACCTTTAGAAACAGAGAAGAATAAAGACAGTAAACTGTAAAAATTTTAATGGAATTTAAATACTGCATTGAAGCAAGAAGAGAATATACGGAAAACACTCTCCTGACAAATAATTTCTAAGGCTTAGACATAGTAAATCAGGAAATGACTATCAGAAATGTAACAAGCTTTTTTATTAGAGATAACAAAGAAGGAAAAGAGTCTAACAGGAGGAAACAGAAATGAGATACAATTAGGCTGATAACAGGAAATTTAATTATCCTGAAAAGGGAAGCTCTATAAGCTGGAAAGACTTGTAACTCTTCATGACTGTTCCAGAAACTAATTTTTTGTTGACAAGTGGACAGGATAAACTATAGAATACCTTAATAAAAACAAAACAAAACCAACCCAAAAACTAACAAAAAGATCCATCAAATAATAATATTAATTTTTTTAAAAGTAAAAATAATGTAGTTGTAGTTCATTCCAGGAATTCCATAGATAAAGTATTATTCCCAGGGCTTTGTATGAAAATTTTTCATTTTTTCTTTAATCCAATTTTGACTCATTTATAGCTCAAACATTGGAATGTATTCTTTCAATGTAAAATAAATGTAACTGATTAAAGTGTTTTTACTATAACTTGATCAGTGCAGATGGAAAAATGATTTACCTGTCTATTTTCAGTGAAGCCACCTGAGACAGCACTGCATCAATTCTCCAGTAGGTATTATTTTCAAACAAGAAAAGTCCATACATACAAGAAAAAGTGTTGTGTTTATTTTCCTTCAGTTTCAGATGCTTTTGCACATTTCATTTAAATTTTATATAACCTGCATATTATTTGAAATCCAGTTGTTTTTCTGAGATAATATTATTTTTTCAAAAATGGTATTATAATAACTAAAATCATATCTGGAAAACTGAGTTCTGGTTCTTGGGATAAGTGAGTTCCAGCAGCATCCTGCAGCCCTGCAGTGCTAGAGCAAATATTCCTCCTTCCTTCCAGCATCTAATGTCGCTTCCCAAACAACAGTTTAGGGAAGCAGAAAAGTAACTCTGGGAATTAGAGCTCAGAGAAACAGAATTGCCACCAAAATCTGTTCTTGTCACCAGCACAAAGCTGGTGGGAAGTGCGATACTGCCAGCCGACTGTCTTTAAGAGTTCGCAAAATTGTGAAAAAAAATATGCCTGGATGAGCAGGGGAGAGTTGGAAAGGCTGAGAAGAGAGAGGACAGGGGAGCCCAGGGGACTGAGGGGATTAAAGGCAGATGTTCAGTCTGTGGTTCCTTGGAGGAGAATACAAGTTTACTGGATTTCCAGAGGTTAATGCAAAGACTGGGATAAAATTCCTACTGGCTTGGAACATTGCTTGCCCTACTGGGAACTATTCTCTACAGGGACAAGCTGGTGCTGGGAGCATGAGAGCAAGGTGCTCCCCCACAGCGTCTCTCTCTAATCCCACAGCTCTCACCACACGGGTGATAGAGGCTACTGACTAACAGGATGCTGTCCTGCCTGTACAGTTTACATGGCATTTTGCATATTTAGGCTATCTCTGAATACTGGAAAAGGAGTAATATTTTATCTGGAGGGATTAAAAGCTAAAGTTAAAAGAATATTATTGCACACAATTATTTAAAGTGTAGGAACAATTTATTATGAAATTATGACAGGCTTCTTTATGACAGAATATTCTGTCCAGTTCCTAGTTGGTACTGGATTCAAAAGCATAAGTAAAGCCACAAACAATTGTAATAAGCTAGAAACTGTGGCAGACCTAGGAAAAGAGAGCTCAAGTGAGTTGAATTAAAAGAAAAGAGGCAGGAAATCCTGCTTCTTACTCTAAGCTGTGACAGTTATTTATTCCCTTAGTATGAACCTTACAGATGTTGTCAAGTCCTTGTTCTTAAATCTGAGAGTGACAAAAGGTTTCTGTAAACTGGCAAATGACCATTCTCCTGGTATGCAGAGTAGGAAGCAGCAACTAGGACACTCTGCAGTTGGCTAATACTGTACTGATCCAATGGCTTTTTTAGATTAGCTGCAACCTTGTTTTTTAAATTAAGAGACCTGTAAAATTTTTTATTTAGCTCCTTTGATCCACTGTATTTACTGAACACAGCTCTACGTTCAAACCTTAATCTTTCTGAGCCTCAGCAAGAGATTGGGTTTTTTCCCCTGTTATTACCTACCTTACATGGATTCTGAGAATTACCATAAGTAATAGTGATGTGTTTTAGTACTTAATTACAACTGAATTTAATACTAAATACAGTATTACCAGCAGTAATAGACCTATCAAATGAAGTGATGGAAGCAAAGACTAAATACGATTTAGCTTTTTTTTTTCTTTTTTCTTTTTGGTAAGGAGGGAAAGAGTTGCTTTGAGTAGTTCTATGAAAAAGTTGGACACTGCCACTGAGATAATTTTTTGGCTGGTATATTGAACTGAATCAGATCATGAAGGAGCCAGACAGTATTTTTTCCCCCATTCCTTACAATTCCTCTTAATTTTTTTCAAGCTGATGCATATTTAGAAATAAAATCTAGGCAGGTGGGCAGGACAATATGATAGAACGGCCAGGCACAAAAGCAAGTGGACAGGACAGCAAAAGAGCAAGTATCAGTGAGTAAGCAGACTCAAAGAGCAGCAAGGGGACGCTGTAATCGAAAAGCAGGTGAAAAGGCAGGAGGAGAACGCCAGACATTCAGCAAGTCGATAAAGCAGTACCAAACAGCAGGTGTGCCAAGCAGCAGAAGGGCAATTCCGCAAAGTCAGCAGATGCACTCAGCAGGAAGGTGATGCCAGGCACTCAGAGCAGGAGACAGGGCAGCAGAAGGCCACTGCCCATGTGCAATCAGATCGAAAGGACATGAAGGAGGCAATACATGCCGTTCAACGGACGGACACAGCAGGAGGTAATGTCAAGCAATTAGCTGGTCAAGAGGTGATGCCAGACAGTCAGGCAAAGGGCCAAGATTTCAGGAGGACAAGGCCAAACAGCCAGCAGGTAGAGAGAATAAAAGAGAGTTGCAAATGCCAGGCAGTCCCCGGACAGGCAAGGCAGCAAAAGACCAAAGCCCATGAATAATCAGATGCAACTGTCAGGACAAAACACAAGCCCTGCCAACCGATGGACAGGGCAGCAGGGTGGCAGTGGTTTTTCAGTAACTTAAGATACCATGAGTGAAACAGTTGCAAGAATCTAGATGCTCACCCTCTGGTAATATCATTAGATCAGAGTGAACCATGAAAATCCACAGGAGAATAGCACACAAATGGAAATAGCAGATGAGTCTGACCCTAGCTCTTGGGGAGGCCATGGTACCTTCCTATAAAACAAAAATATGAGAATCCACAAGAAAATCAAACAAATGGGAAAAATGTGTCTAAAAACTGTTTCTGATGATGATTAAAAAAGCAAAAAAATACTAGCAAAGAATTAGTTCAGAAATGATTGGGTGGGATTGAAGATGTTGCTTACCCCTCTCTGGAGCCCACATAATGGGAATGTTGGGAATTTCTGCAGCAGAAAAACAGAAGAGAAAAGGGATTTCTGACTCCCAGTTCAAGGAAAGCATGTCAATTTAGGACTGGGTAACCTCTTTGGGCAAAAAATAAGAACTCAATTGAATCTTTGCCCATCCCCAGATACATGCCTTTACCGAGGTTTGCAAAAAATTTAAGAAGCCCACATCACTTTCACCTCATGACATCCCACCCTTATTCCCCACAACCACACTTACCTCTAGCACAAGGTGTGTAAGAGGGGAAAGGGGATGATCTTGTGAGCTCATTCCCATATCCACTGCAAAATAGCTTGTAAAGATGAACAGGAGTACCCATTAGCCACTGATGGCCATTTATGAGATAAACTGAAGAAGTCATTAACTGTTACTCATAACTAGTGTAGGCTGGTGTTTGAATCTGACCCACACTCTAATGAGAAGAATTAGTCTCATGAGTCTTGTGGGGCAACCCTCTTTAATGGCAGGAGTTGCAAAAGTACAAAACTTATCAACACCTTTTTTTTACCTTGAATCTCTTCTCTTTAACTTAAGCACTCTGTTCTTTAACATGGTTGGGTTTTTAAACAAATCAAACTATGTTTCAGAAATCTTAGCTTCTGCTATATTTCAGAAACACATCATGAACTGTGGAATGTAAGAACTGAGAAAATCCCAACAGTAATAAAGTTCAGTAATTTGAGTCGTGAGTCTTTTTAATCAGTAAGTACATTCCTAGTAACTAAAAGTCAACCAACCAGGAATCAAACTTCATTATTTCTGTCCTCTTAGAAGTCCATATTGTGTATGTACTCATCTGCCTGCACATTAAACTTCTTATTGCTAACACTGAAAACCTATATCTGATTGATAAGGCTGTAATATGCAACAAGAATCCAACTCTTCTTCTCTTGAGAACTGTAGAGAACCTTACACACAATAAAGGAATCATTATTTATGCTGTGCACTACTGAATTAGCATTTGGAAAGGTCACAGAATATCAATTTGCCATGTGTGTACTCATATGCAACAAAACTTTTAAGGAACACAGTACTTATAGGCCAAGCTGAGGGAACATTATTTATACTGATCCTCCCAGTGTCAGCCACTCATTCTCCTTCTAGCTGAGCAAGGCACAGGAATAACAGAGGCTAATATAACTTCAATTTAGAAACTGGGGTCATGGAATAGGAATTTTTTTCTATATCCAAACTTTCCTGTATCAAACACTACTGTTTGGGCTTAGAACAGAACAACAAGAAATTTCGGCAGAGAAGACCAATTGATTTCCATCATATGATTAGTAAGGGCATAAACCATCCAGGAATAGCATACAATGACTGAACCAGAGTAGATATTGATACTATAAATTATGAGGTACTTAGAGCAGGCATTGGCAGCTTTATCAAATCCTGTGATTATGTGGCCAGCAGCAGCTACAACAGTTAGCTGCACCACATCAAGAACAGAATTGTTAGCACCTTCTCTCCAAAGGGCTATCTTTCAAGGCTCAATGAAAATGAACTATGACAAACTGATCTCAGCAAACTATAAGAAAGTGTTTATTGGTGGAAGAATCAGATTATGCACCTCACTATTATTTTGGTTATTCTCATTACAAAACAATTGCAAAAAGGAATATATGCACAAGGTGACAAGAATTTAGATTGTATCTATTAGTGGTCTAAATTAAGGTTAAAATGTAATTATTTTCTTGTCCACAAATGATAAGACTTTCATGCCTGAGTGTGACAATAGTAATTTTGGTTTTCTGTTTCTAGTATTAAAGCTTCACTGCTCCACGTGGTAGCAATAAGGAGAAGTAGGCAAAGGACCAGTTATAATTCTAAGAATAACTGCTGAAGCCAGCTGGTTTCCAAGACTCTTCAAGTTTCTTTCCACTTAGTGGCTGGAAGCGCTCATACACAGCAGGAAAGGAGCAAATGAGAAATTCTCTATTCTTTAATAAGTATTAATTTTAATGATCAACTATTTTAATAGTGAGTCATCTTGCTATTCTGGTGCACTCATGTCAAAAGGGCTAACTCACTCAATTTTTTAAACATCTTAAATTCAAACTAGTATTTGCCCTCTAGTTATCATTTCTTTAAACTGCCTTCATCACAGAGAAGTCTTCCTAACATGCCTATACTTTTTTGGTTAATTTTCTCTGTATTAAGCTTTTATTAAACTCTTTGTAATAGACCATGACCAGAAAAAAATGACACATTAAGGGCAAGAATTGCATAATTACAGGCCTGACAATGTTTTCAAGATTATTTTGCCTTAACCTGATGTTTAATTTTGTTCAGTTTCCTATTATCTGCTATGAAGAGATGTTTTGATGAAAACTATTTTTAGAAATGCCTAAAAGGGAAAAATTCCAAAAGTTCCAGATTGAAAATTTCATTATGAAGAAGTCCGATGGCAGGCATATTTTCTTCCCCAGTTACAGAAAAGACTGCAAAATCTAAGGTCACAGCTTCACAGCAAATAGGAGCCAAGCCAGTTAATCTGAACTCTCAGAGATGACTGTACGAGCTGTGGTCCCTACAGTGAATACATGGCAGACATCAGTAAAGCCCAGAGGAGGAGAACCCTTCTCTTTACCCTGATAAAAAGTAAATTGTAATCATATTGTTCTTCTCGGTGTATTTTTGAAAGTATTTGGGATTACTGGGATATGAAACATTTGTCCATCCACAGAATATGCTTCCTTAAACTACCTTGCAATAAAAAAATTAATTGCAAAATTTAAGATAAAAAAGCAAGATTTCCTCTCCTTCTCAATCTATAAAACATTCAACTCCCTTACTGCTTTTACTACTGTTTTCTTCTTTTCAACAGAGATAGCAAATATTTCATACACGTTTGAAAGACAGAAAACAGAACTTCTATTTGCTATTTGAGAGTATTAAGGAAAGGTAAAACAAAGCAAATAAAAGTTGATCCTCAAATGGTCAAAAATAACCAAATGCTAAACAGGAATTCTATTAGTTTTATCTTTAGAATACGGTGAACAGATGACTTTACACAGAAGGTTAATACATCAGTTAAATAATTTAAAAGGTATTTACCCCATCTTCCTCAGCCAATATTATCAGAGTTTTGTATTTTCAGAAAAGAGACAGAGAAGCACTTCATGTAATCCTTTGGACACAGGAAACAAAATTGCTTATGTATTAATTTCAGGATCCATTTGATTCAAAATGATCTTCATATTTAGGAATCTAAAATGCTAGAATCTAGTTTGGCCTTCACACAGGACAACTCATTAAACATCACCCATGACTTCTGTCAGGAGTACAAGATAACTTGAGTTTTCTAAGACAACCAATCACTTTTGGTTTGACAGGATTAAAATGGAGAATACAGCTCTTCTTTAGGGATTTTGTTTGTGTGACTAATCTTTCTTTGTTAAACAAACCAACCAACCCAAATATATAAAATCCTTCTATTACGATGATTTTCTTATTAGTTTTTTCTGGCTCAAGCTTCTTATCTCCAGCTATTGTTGCAATTCTGTTTAGTATACTAAGCAAGCCAATGGTACCTGATATTATTATTTCCCAAAGTACAGGTGAAAACCAAGTTATTTCTCAGTGTTCTTTATGATAAACTAAGCAGACTGAGATGTGTAACTCACACAGAAAGCATCTCTCCTGGCCATCATATATTTTTTGACCTTTTTCTATATCCACTGTGACATTTGAAACTTTTAAAAAAAATAATATCAGAAAAATATGCAGCTTTACATTTTAGACACATCAATCATCTTATACATAGAGATAAAAGTAGCCTCTTTATTCCTATTCCTTTTTATTTCCCCTCATCTTCATACTTGTCTATGTTGGGAAATCTAGAGAGAAACTGGATTGAAAGAACGTATGTCTCTCAACTTGCATCTCAGCTGGATACACAGACAAGGAAACACACTACAAACTGCTGTTCATGTTTCTCAGAACATCAAGAATCTACCAAGCTGGTTTTATTTATGAAACTTAGCATTCTTCAGGATGCTCTCTCTGCATACATTTCCTCCTTCCATTGTTTTGTTTGCTTGTTTGTTTTTTCTTTTCGGTTGGGGGTTTAGGGTGGGGTTATTGGGGTCTTTTATTTTTTATGTAAGTTTTGATATTCAAGTAAATGGAGCTGAAATGGGATCTGGCTTCCTTCCCTCTCACATTTCTCACTCTAGCTGTCCTGGCAGCTCGCAGGTGTTTCCATGCAGTGACTGCAGTTGGTGATAGCACAACCAAGCGCTTCAGTGATGCTGGCATGTTACCAAGTTTTCCTGAGAAACTCAAACAAGAGAGGAGAAAGCGCGCTTTTTAGCACTTCATCTCAGCTAAATCAGTTTAGAATTTCACAAGAAATACCCAGGTACTTCTGCAAGCTGTCGGTGTACTGTCTAGCGCAAATAACCTGCATACTGCTGCTTTTTGAAGAAATTGGTAACGGTTCTTTAGTGAAAAATGTTCTGCAATTAAATGTATAAATTCTGCTATAACACCACGCCTTCCAAGTACAAGATTCAGAATCTAGTTATAGAATTTTTAATTAAATGAATAAGACACATAAAAATATGTGGATTTTTATAACACCAAATACAGTGTTTCAAATAATAAATGTTACTGAAAAATTAAAGCAGACTGGATAAATACCAAATCATATAGGCTAGGAACTGTCTGGAGGACTAAGAAAAAAGGAGTGGCACCTTATAAAGATGCAGATAAACTTTTAATAGAGTAGCACAGAATTTAGAAGAGCCTGTAACAGAGCAATCTATTCCATTTAAGTGTATTTGTTGCCTGGATCACCTGGCAAGGTTTCATAATTCATATCTTTTAGGAGTGAGCTAGGTTGGAAACATTTTCTAAGAAATATGAAGAAGAATAGTTCTCAAAAGGTTTGATGGCAAGTTACAGGACCAGACATCATACATACACAGCACATTTCATCTTACACCAAAATCAAACTTAACAGGGAGCGAGACCTCCATTAAGAGAAATGGAAAACTACAATCTTAAAAATGAAAATAAATGCTGAAAAAGGGTATTAAATCAGAGGGCACTTTGAATATTGAAAGGTAAAAAACTGAAATAGCAGCCTGGTTAATTAAAGGTTGTATGATTTCATAGTATTCCTACCACAAAATGACTAATGTCACATGTGAGAAGACACTTTCATTCCTCCTCACTACGGAGTGGTCCTGAAGTGACAGTTTGTAAAAAGAAAATTAGTTTCTTTTGGCCTAGTGACAACATTAAGATATCTTTGGTATGGCACTAAGAAGAGCTGAATACTGCCAAAGAAGAACAGAAGTACTCTCATATCCACAACAAATAATACTAGAAACCTTTCTGCTCTATGTATTATTACATTAAATTATTGTCTATTAAATAGAAGTTGCTATTTGATATGCCTCCAACTACTTGGGTTAATTTGGGGGGAACATGCACTGCTGTGAGAGTATGGCCATAGCACGACATACCCTGTTGTGTCACAAGAATCTTATTTCATTAGCAAAGTAGAAGGCAAAGCAAACAAACAGACAGAAAACACAAATATTACAAATAATATAGATCAAGATGATTGTCAGCACTACTTGCGATAGAGAAATGGAATGATACAGACATTAAAATAGTCTGTAGAAATAAAATAGAATTTGAAGAAAAATTCACAATTCTAATAAGAAACTTCGAAATTGGAGAAAAATACCTTTTGGAACTGGGAAAAGCCAGGTGACACAAAATTTGCAATTGGTAATGATCAGAAAAATGCTGGTGGAGTTTTGAATTGAACGCACAAAGACTTGATATTAAAGCAGACAAGAGAATTTCTTCTCTCAAGACATGGCTTTTGTGTGGCCATTTTATTAATTCTAAGTGTGCTTTTTTCCAGAAAAATGCTGACAAATAAAAGGGAGCTTCAGAGAACCATAATTTCTTTTTATGGACTAGAGAACTTTGATGAAAGAATAAACAAATATGTATATATGCTCAGATTAAATGAAAACAAGTCTGTGTCTAATGCATTTTAAAAGAGTCCATAAGTTTTGAAGAATATAATCAGCAAGAACCAAAAGGAACACTCATAATTTTTCCAGAGCATTGTAAAAGGAGGAAGAATGTAAGGAAACATCTGCCTGGCTTTACATCATGGAAAAGGACTCTTCTATGCTTCTTCTAAAGTCTTTTATCTTAAAATTTCAGGGTTGACAATTACCTGCAGGTGGCTAAATTATTTGTGAATACATATAGCCACACAGCTCAAGGATGTCTAGCATCAGTTGAGGCACAGTACGTTGACTTCTATTGCTATTATTGAAGTATATAAAATTAAGTCTCGTAGTGGGGCGAACAAGACTTATGAGCCACACTAGAGATGAAGGATAAGGCAACAGCTGGACAACTCTGTTAAGGGCAAACAGGTAAATTTTTTCGATGCACAGTTTTGCAAAAGAATAAATGCAAAAGTAGAGAAGACCAAAGACAGAAAACTGCACAGAGCACCTGTATACATGAGATTTTTTCCTTTCTCCCTTGTATTGATCAACAGCAACAGAAAAAATATATTTCTGTATCAAAGGATACCTAGTGATAAATAAAAAAGCTGCCACGTTATTTAAATATTTCCACAAAATAGAATGCTTATTATCATTAGCATTCTGTGAGAACTGTATCTGTCTATGACTCAAGTACTGTAGTTTCAAGGAAAAATATTTGCCTTTGGAAATACAAAGATTCCCCGAACAATTTAACTTTAGCCATCTGTCCAGAAACAAACACTTTTAAAGTCCACAAGCAGACTGTATTAACTTAAACACTACTCCCATAAATTATAGGCAAAATGAGTTGGTAAAAATAAAGTAAAAAATTAAGTCAAAATTAACCCTACACTTTGGCTTTATTCCATATGCAAACTACCATCAACTGCCATAATAAATGAAGAACTGCAGCATCCACTAATAACTCCTATAAGACAGCTTCCTTCAAATTCAGCCATCCATTTGCTGTATTTTGTTTTTAAAACATCCACATGCATTTGATCACTTCTTGTCACATAGACAAGTAGGCAAAGGATCAATTCACCCTCACCCCTCAAAATGCGAATCATAGTAATTAATTTAAAAGCTTCTCCCCACCCACTGACTAGACAGACTATAAATTTAGGGACCAGAGATAGGTAAGGAGAATCAGATATTGTGAATACTCATAAAATTCTCTATTCCACTAGAAGAAAAAAGTCATTACACATCATTGAAACAACTGCAATAATCTGGTATGATTCCGACACAGTGTTCAAAACACAAAGTGAGTAGGGAAACTGAGCAAGTTTTTTTTAAAACTTAATCATAAATTTCTAAAGTTTCAAGAAGTTCTTCTTAATACATACATTATGCTAAGCACTTGATTCCATTTTAATCAATAATTACAAAATTCAATTAACAATTCATTGGGCAGTAAATACTCTCAGGAGTTAGCTTTGTCTTGTACAGTACAATAGCAATTATGTATCTACGCTTAGAAAAGAAAGCAAAAAAACATGTTTTCTAATCAAAAGTATGGGAGGATTAAAGAGAAACAGGACACAAAATATGACTCAAGGGACTACTTTCCCTGTCTCAGGAAAAATGCTGAAATGTCTTCCAGTATCGTATTGCCAGTTTTAGGATCAGATGTTAAAGATGCCATTTTAATAGCACAGTACCATGACCATGTAATTTCATTACCAGCTCAGTAATGAGGAGAGCATGTTGGACAAACACCAGACATGGAAGAGAATACAACCATTTACTATACCAATGCAAGCTTTCCTGAAGGCTTGCAATTGCACATTTCATGTTGACACAATGAATTTTCCATTTTGAGTCGATTTTCTCATTGACCCAAAAGACATAAAATACGGGGCCAAAGCTTAAGCTTCTTTATAAGTTTTTGTTACGACACATACTGGCAAACTAATTTTCTTCCCTTAAAAACATTTGTTTGAATGAAAGATCTAATAAACCCTATCATAAGAACAAACCTTACCATTACCACTTTGTAAGAAAAACTGGGATTCAATCTCTCCACTGTGATTTAAGTTTAGTCTTGCAAGTTAATCTAACTTCAATGAACAAAAAGTGACTAAATACTGTCCTATATAAATTCTTATTAAGTATGGGAATAACTCAACAGTCAGAACACTTAATTCTGTTACAACCAACTGAAGTCTTACATACCTATTAGGTTTAAAAATAATGTATTTTTTCTTCAGTACAAATTATTGGTTTCTAGATCAATGTCTTTTTATTATAGTCTAGAGATACTTCAACAACTCAGATAATTTTTAAAATGGCTCACTGTGACACCTAAACTAATCAAACCAATCATTATCAATTGTCCTAAATAATTACCTTGAGTAACAACAATGAAGCAATATAAGGAAAATAGCTGGTGTTTATATGCAGAGTTCTCATTTGTTTATTTCTTGTTCAAATGCTGCTTGAGAATCTCTGGCTAATTTTTGGCTCTACTCCCTAGGTTTGACCCTGCATAAAGGCAATAAATCAGGAAAACTGAAGCAGAAGTTCAGCCCTCCTTTTACACAGTGCTCAGAATGCAACCTTCAAAACCATTGAGCAAGTTTGCAAATAAGAGACCAATTTAACCCACACACTTTTCATTTTTGTATTCCTTTAGGACAGTGAATCATCTGCAAATTCAGTTTCACTAGTGAGCACACCGTGGTCATCTTATACTGTTCCCATTTTCTGATACACAGACCCTTAAGTTTTAATTACCTACAGTTTCTGGTATATAAGCTAAAACATCAGAAGTAATGTGCAGGAGCATTTTCTTTACATGCTTGTTTAGTTACACAGATACTATACAATAAATTATAAAATATTTTTAGATTTAGAAAAAAGTTAAACTGCAGCCATGGTTGACAGAACACATTTGTAAGTTAAAGGCATTGTAGGCATGTTGTAAAATCTCAAATCAACTCTAAGTTGAAAGACTAAACAATTGAAAACTGATATGAGTACTTAAGAGAAATCTAAATATGTTAAATTACGGAAATAAACACTTGAGGTACTCAATCTTAATTCTGTCCTTCAGTGAATATATGCAAATGAAAAAAAAAAGTATGTGATTTTAAAAGTTCATATTAATCTAATTTGGAACCATAAATAGCAAAATACTTCAACAGCAATCACACAGTCATTTCATATTACAACACCTGGCAAAGAGGGTATCAGGTTAGGTTTCCTTCTTTTTTCTTACCTTAGCTCCTTATAAATGGAATGTAACCAGATTTCCTGTGCAACACTTTACTGGTGCAGGTTACCTCCATCTGTGTGCCTGCTGTTTAGCTTTTTTTGACAATGTGGTGTCAAGCAAAGCAATAGCAGCTTTGCACAGAATTTTTCCCCTCCATTGTCTGCCTCTCACACACTAAACTATAATACAGCAGTTGTCCATGCAGTAGCTTGCAAGGGAGAATTAAAGGATCTCTCTTATCCCATTTTTCCTTGTGCAGGACACCACAAAAGCCACATAAGTTTTCTTTAGCAGTGTTGTACTGCAATCCTAAGGAAAATTATGCCAAAAAGACATTAGAATTTTTTTTGTAAGGGGACTAGAAATCCATTATACTATGCTGCATTTTAGTTTGAAAATCGTTTTGGGTCAGAACCCGGGGTCAGAGTAATTATCTTGTGCTATATTCCCATATTCCCTATTGCTTTTACTGCTTCCAAACTGTGTATCACCTGACCTGTCCAGAGATACTGCAAAGTAAAGTTACAGAGGAAATATAAAAAAAATATCACTCCCCTCCCCTAGATTCATACATTTCTACATCAAAGGGCAAATTTGTCTTATTCCAGGACTATCTCACCTCTGGAGTGACATCTCGTGGTGCAAACCCTGTTCCTCCAGTTGTTAAAATCAAATTAAGTTCCTTTTCATCACACCAATCTATCAGCGTCTCCTGAAAGAGAACATGAATCCTGTCAGATTTAACATGGAATATATAGGATACAGTTATCTCAGAAAGCACCTGAAGACTTGAATTGTCTTAAAACCAGACACACACACACACACAGAGTACAGGGAGTTGTAAAATCACTCATCGCTTTTTATACAAAGATTTTAAACTGCTATTTATAACCAACACATAACAGAATAATTGAAGTGTCCATCATAAAATTTTTGGAAATGGAAACTGAAATTCTGTTCTCCATCTCTTGACCTGAAATGGAAAACAAGAATTCACAGTTATTAATTTATATCAGTTTATTTTGATTTTTAGATATAAATATAATGTTTTGACACATGTTATTAGAGTATGTGCATTTAATTAGATTACGTAGTTGATTCTCATTACAGTATCTTTGGTCTACGTGCTCCACTTTTGAATAGCCTGGAAAAAGTAAGAACCGCATATTTGTAAGCTTATCTACTGAAAGATGCAATAATACATCTGACACAGCAACACAAAAGATTATCAACTTTTCTACATTCCCTACAAAATCTCAACAGGACTGTCTATACCAACTTGAAGGCTGGACTAAGAAAGCTTAATAAATCTGCCACATAAATTCAATGACTTACAATACTGGAGAACTCACGATACTAGTGAAGTGTTACATTTGATTTGAATTCATTTTTAAAATGATATTTTAAACTAGGTTTGAGACATAAGCAGAAAATTTATTTAGCCTCAATATGATTATAATACTTCTCCTTCATGCTCTACTGTGGGCTAGCACAGCAGCAGAATGTCCGCTTGGAGCTCAAAATTAGCTGTGTTATATGAAGTAAACTCATGTGTTAGTAAAGTATCCAGCTGCAGGAATCAGATCAATTACTTCGCTATCCTTGTTTTAGCAAAGAAACTTCATTCTTTGAAAAAGTTTAGGGCACATTTATGTTTCTGGAGCACTGGGGGGGTGGGGGGAATGAACTGCTTTGATGACTGCTGGCTAAAAGCTTATTATTTAACATAAAGTTAGATCTGAGCAATATATTGATTTAAAAAAAAAAGCTTAAACATATTTTGATGGTCATAAAACCGTCTAGAACATTTTAAAAAATAACTTCCAATTAAGAGAAAGCTCATTCGCAGCCTCTTCCAAATTGCAGGTAGAATAAACGTATCCAAGGAGTACTTGAAGAACTGGAAAAGCCATTATTTCTCCTTTCTTTACACATTCCTTCCACTTCCCCTTTCGTGTTATCTCTTGTCTTCATTGAATCACATTCATCTTTCTACTGTTCCCTTTTGGAGAAAGCACTCTACCTGAGTGCCTAGGTAGTACCTAGTAATCCTTGAGTACCTAGGTAATCTACTGAGGTAGATTACCAGAAGTTTATGGTCATATGAACATTACAAATAAACTCTAGAAAAGAATACACATAACGTCTTAGACTGATACATAAATAAACTATTAAGTCTGGCTTTTGATTTATGTTTTGAAAAAAAATTAATTACAGTTGGAAAAAGAATTATAAGCCTTAAAATTGTTTTTTTGAATAATAAGAAAACAGAAAAAATATTTTAAAGAGATGGCATCTTCTCTGGTTTATCATCTAAAAATGTATTTGTCTTTACTTCAAACAGCTACAAATTTCAGATAATACCTTAGAGAAGTTCAGCATAAAAAACTGCGTTTGTTGTGTTTCTACTAACTCTTTCTTACTAATAATTTCTGTGGAATAATGCCCTCCCCCACCCCCAATACGTAAGAAACCTGCTCACAGAATGCACAATGGTAATAGTTAGCAAAACAGGGTATTTTTTAACTCCATTAATGTACCATTTAATCTCTGCAAGTAATTGAACAGGAGAAACAAATAGAGATTCCTTTCTGGAATGAAAGAACAGTTCCCTGATCTTTGGAGATATCTGAAGTTTGTGGGTTACTTATCTTAGTAAATTTTTGCAGTGTTTTGCAATAAAGCCTTGTTACAATTATGGGCACTCTATGCTTCTGTCCTTGATTGCTGTTCTGCTTAAATAATGGAGCGGAGAAGTTCTACATGTGTAATTAATTATATCCTTTTCAGAGTGACAGAGACATCCAAGAATTTAAACTTGAGATAAGTTGCAAGACTCCTCCAGTCATCTTACTACTATTCTACACTGCACTTCCACATAGATACTGAGTAATGTTCTCAACTGGAGTAGAATTACCACAAAGCACACAAAAATGGTCACTGTCGATCAGCCTAAATGCCTACACAGAAGAGCCGAGGTCCTGAGGACTGCTCCTTTCCCATGATGCAACAGCCTTATGGTATTTCTTGTCTTTCTTTTTGTCTATTTTTGCCATCACTTTGCTCTGAGTGGGCTAACAGGCCCACATGTTTATGCTCATGAAATTATTACAATATATTCCTTCAAATCAATAGTCCTTATTCCTGGATTAACATATATACCTTTTTTCTTATGAATACATAATTTACTTCATAATTTAAGGATTGTAAAGATATTTCTCAATTCACATGTATACTTTTCACACACATTAACCATTGTAAGGCATATACATGTACACTGTTACCATTTAAAACATTATTTAGGGAAGAATAGGGAAATGCTAAAAAGAATAGAAACAGGCAGGTTTTCATAAAAAAAAAAATTATACAGAATTCTTCCATTCTATGTTCAGTATTGAAACTGGCTAAGTGGTTCTATAGTTAAACAAAGGTGTTTGATATTTTGGCAAATCCTAAATTTTTCTAGCACAGTGCAAACTTTAAGTTATTTTTCCTTATATGAACCACTAATCACATATTAAGGACCATTTAAAATATGTAAAAAATTTAATTGAAATTGATGAACAAATATCAAATATGAAATTTAATGATGAAACTATACATTTATTCACATTGGACTTTGAGGCAGAAGTTAGTATAAGCTGTTTTACAGACATGCATACCATCCAGAAGTTTTCAAAACAACTTTATGTGACTGAGAAGATTGTTGTGGCTTCTGACAGTGCTTAGGAATGCAGAAGCCTGTGTTCTGCACCATGGATCTTCTCAAAACTACAAGCTTTGTCAAATTATATCACTTCCATAATTGCAAATAAATCTTGTGGCACTCTGGGGCACTGTGTTTCAAAATGCAAGGAGAAGACATATAACAACACGTTCTTAAAGCTGGAGTACTAAGGAAAGTTATAATTTTAAGTCAATAAAAATAATTTTTGTATAAAAAGCCATGTTAAATATCAATTTAATTTTCTTTCACACCGTGTGCTCTCATGCTAAAAGAGCTAAAAGTGTGTCTGAGATCATTTTCATTTATGATTATAGAACTATCATAATGAAGAAATCATAGTGAATGAAAATACAGAAAAATATATCAAAGAAGAGAAAGTCTGCATAGTTACAGATTTGCTAAGAAAATTAGGTGTCAATTTGACTACTGAGTTTCAGCAACGCAGAACTGGCACGTTAAGATCTCATAACAACTTTCACTTAGTCATGTGGATTGAACTACTCCAAACCCCAGCTCACTAAAGATAAACCCTGATATTTAAGAGGGCATACATAGCTGCATGAATCAGAAATTCATGTCACAGCACACAAACACAAGGCAGGAAAATAGAAAAGGTAAATGTAACCCAATTGTTCCTCACTGTTGCATTATCATGGCTTGTCTATTAATTTCAAAGGGAAAATCAAGTACCGAGGACCATGCAAGAACATGAATACCCATAGAGCAAAGGAACTGAAGGAAAGATAAAGAGCCGAGTTCAACATTCAGTTTGAAAAACAGGGAAGGCCTTAGAAATGTTGATCTGTTCTTGGAATTAATTTCATTTTTTTTTCCTATTTCTTGTGAAGACTTTATTTCTTATGCTCACAATCTTCTGCTTAGTCATTGAAAGCTTCACTGAAACGTAGAGGCATGAAAATATTCTTATTTTCAAATAAGAACTTTGCAAACATGTATTAAGAGAAGTCATAAAAACCCAACTGTTCTACTGAAATGCAAAACCGAAGGAAGAGAGTAATAAAAATGTATTCTATAAATGGCTTAATTTTAAAATGGAAATTCAATTATAGGAATTTTCCATTTGAAATAAATTGCAGCTATCAAATATTTGAAGGTTCAACATACAGCCTGCAACCTAATCTTTTTTTTTTAAATAAGTACTTCATATCTTCTAAAAGCTACCATTCATGATAATTATCCATAAAACAGGAGGAAAAAAAGTAGGCACTGAAATGCAATGTTCAACACAGTTCACCTATGCAAATAAGTAGGGAAAGTCAAGTAGGAAGATGTGCAAACACTGAATTATTTGCTGGTCAAACCACCAGGACTGGGGGGGCCAACACTGAAGTCGTTTGCTTTTTAAGGGATTTCTAAGTATCACGCTGTAGAAAGTTAAAGACAGTATAGATTGTCTCCACAAAATAAAAGCACAGTTTTAAATGTTTTGTGCAGATTTCCTCTCATAAAGACAAAGGAGGAATTCTTAATTCAAGCTAAATACCTTGACTTACTAGTTTTAGTATAAACAAGAAAAGTTATGACTTTACTGTATGATTTAACAAATTAAATTAAATCTACAGGGAGTCTAGATCAGATGCAAACCATGAGTCTATATGTGCAGCAAAACACAAGAATGGTTTCCTTCTGTAAGAAAATCTGTTCCCATCTACTGTTAGTACCACTGGCATCCTCCCAGCATGCATGCTGAGGTCTTGAAATCACAGCTACTCACTGAAAAGGATTGGTCACTCCAGCATAACAGTTTTCCTTAGATGCCTGGAGGAAGGGATGGAATTTAGAGCTGCCAGAAGGGTCAGAATTAGGTATTTTCCAAACATATCTGTTCCTTGGAACAACTTTCCCATCCACTCTTTTATATTTCTTTTCTATTTCTATTTTTCTATTTCTCACTTCATTTATCTTAAAGCAGCACTTCAAAGCCCATTATCACAAAATATAAAGGCTTAGTTTTGGAGCTATAAATTTCAGATTAATTATGCAAAACACAGTAGCTTTCCCCCCATTGTCTTCCTCTTTGCATGCTTTAATGTTCCTCTTAGGTTGTTTAAAAGACTGATTACTTTCAGTTTTTTTCTCAGAATGTCAAACGATGGCTTGATATTACACATAAGTCAGTAACTTTCTAAAACTAGAGTTCTTAACAATATTTTATCTACGTGTATCCACACCTACAGCACATACATTTAATGCACCACAGATCAGAAGTTTCACAAACTTTGCTGCCTGTAACTAACCACAGATAACGTACATCTGAATCCTATGGAAAACATAGAAATGGCAACGCCACAGAGAAACAACAGTAAATTCCTTTGAGCTGCCAAGGCAACATCAATTGCTTTAACTCTAAGGAACTGATAAAAACGTGTGTCATACAGGCAAATGTGATACGTCTCAGAGGACACCAAGTAAAAACTCATAAGCATCATATTCCCATAATGGACCTCAACTCACATAATTTGCCCTTCTTAGAAAGTATACTTGAAAGTTTGCATATATGTATTTGCATGCAGAGACAACTATATCTCCCATTTAAGTCACGTTATACCCTCCATCTACTTGTTTTGTTTAATAGGCAGGAAGTGCAGTGGATTAAAAATGACTAGAAGGTTTCTGTGATTGAAAAAAAACCCCAACACATGAGGAACCCAGCTGTGGAAAAAATGTTTAAACTCAAATGTTTGCTTTTCTGTAACTATGAAGTTTTAAAAAACAATATAATTGGGAATATATAATTAATTCTTACAGAACCCACTTCAGTTTCTAGCTTCATTTTCTAATAATAAATACAATCTTACATTCCACTTCATACACTTAGCTACAATTGTGGGAGACATTGTCTATTTTTACTTCTTAAATAATATTACAATTTATGTCATTTCAATTTTTGTTGTAGCTCTCAATGGAAATGGCAAATTGAATGGAGTGAAAATACTCAGATATCTAAAAATGATTAGAATGGGGAGGGAGGAAGGGGGGGATAAAAGATGAAACCAGTAGAGACACAGGGAGCTACTCAGTGTAATGCAGTTTGTGGTATAAATTCCCCCAAGTGTGTATTGTTCACACATATCATCCATAGAGTAAATGAATGGAATTGTTTAAAAAATAAAATCTACTGCTTTACCTGTGAAAATACAGTAAAGAAAATTTACCTACCAACAAACGGCTGCTGTACTTTGAGACATTTAGTCCATACATATAGTCTAAGAGTGGGTGGGCTGGTGGCCTGCCCTGGAGTGTCCCAGGAGGGGTGCTCTACCTCCTCCCCTCTTCCTGCTTGAGGCATGACATACAGGGCAGAGTGCATCCGCCACCACTTCAGTTCCTCTTAAATGCACAATCAAACCTGAAAGAGATTCAGAAAGAGGGGAAAGGCAGGTAGGAGACTAATGTACATGCAGACTATACTTCTCAAAGAACACCAGTTACTGACCAGTAACCTTTCTTCTTTGAGTCTGCATGTACATTCCCGCAACGACTCACTCTGAACAGTTACTTTTGCCTTTTACCACCCAGAAGGCCTGAGGACTACCACAGACAACTGCAGCATCACTCCACTGAAGGCTGAAACAGCCCTGGGTACTATTAGACCAAAATAATGCCAGGTCAAAGCAAAGACAACTCCAGGTGGCCTTAGGGCAAATATCTAAATACCATACAGTACTCATCCTAAGATCACCCCAAAATCTAGTAAAGTTTGCTTTGGTGATGAGGAGAAGTTCCTTGAGTTCACACTGAGCCAGAAAGCCACCTGAACTGTTGCTGTGTGAAGTCAGTTGAACTTCTGGATATTCCCACAGTGCAACAAACAAAGAAACAAACTAAAAGACCTGAAGCTGTAAAGAGAAATTATAAAGTCCTTTTGAAATCAAGAATATGAAGTATGAAATTCAATCAAAGAAACATAAGATCTGGAGACGAGTACTGGAGGAGTAATTGTCTCGTTACTCTAGAACCTTGGCACCACTTCAAGAAGGAATTATAGATGACTGAAGAACAGGTACTCTTCCCTTATAAAGGTAGTTTGTAAAATGGCAACCATAATGACCCGTACACTTCAGCAAGTGATCAAGAAAACTGTCACCAAATGCACTAAGTGGTGTGGCTGACATGCTTGAGGGATGGGATGCCATCCAGAGGGACCTGGACAGGCTCCAGGGCCCACATGAACTTTACAAGGTTCAACATGGCCAAGTGCAAGGTTCTGCACCTGGGTTGGGGCAACCCTTGTATCAATACAGGCTGGGGGATGAAAGAATTGAGAACAGCCCTGAAGAGAAGGGCTTGGGGGTACTGGTGGATGAAAAGCTCAACACACAAATAAGGAACAAATTACAAAGTACCATTTTCAGATGGTAAATGATCTTCCAGATCTAATAATCAATGCCAGATTTATCTTCCAGAATATAATGAACCATCAAGAAGAAAGCTGCAAAACTGAGCAATGTCCTTTATTTCTCCAAATATAAGGACATTGTGCTCTGATATTTCTTGTGATAGCAATACACAAACAACAAAAAGAAAGGTATTTGAAAGAAAGGAAAGAAGATGAGTATTGTGGAACTGATTATACTGTCTGCAGTTCTCCATTATTTGTTGGCTAGAAGTAATCTTGGAGACCTTTGAAATCATCCTCAAAAGGGATAAGGAAAGGATAAAAATCAATTGAGATTCATTGACAGTTCTTAATGCAAACAACACGTTGACAGCTGTTGAAGGCAACAAAAAATAAATAACTGTTATTGTTACAGAAAAACAAAGTCTTTTCCCTACCAGCTCTTGCTTTTTTCCTATAGAAACAGAACACAGTAGAAGAATAATAGAGTGAACTAGTAATAGCCTGCTTTGTGATTAGTTTATTGTTTATTCCTGAACTTCGGAGTATAAGTATCCAAAGGCTAAAATGTAGTGAAGGAACCTTTTGGCACTTATAAGATAATCCATTACTGAACAAAAAAAGGCTGTTCTCTTCAAAGGGAAGACCTTTTCAGGACTCAGACTATGCAGAATCTCTCTTATAGGCCTGAAGGATTATAGCTATTACACAATACTGGGTGAAAGCTGTTACCATAGAACTTGATGAACTATCTTCTACTTCCATTACAGCTTGCAGAGGTGTCTTAGTATTAGCTGATCCCACTGCAATCAAAGTTTTCAACTGATTATTATACTTGGGAGAAAACTCACTCAGACAACTCACATTAGAAAGACTTCTTTCCCTAAGAGCTGATACTTTCTGGTCATTTCTCTTTTGGAATGTTAATTTTTTCCTGATACATACTAACAACAAAATTACTTGGAGTCAGGTGGTAAAAAAAAAGCATTCAAAATCCCAAAAAGATCTCAAAATCATCTTCCAACTGTTTCTGCAGCTGGTATAAATGAAGCTAAAATCTGCAAGGACATTAAAGTTGTTCAAACATGCCCTTATGGGTATTGGCAATCTCTCAGACAAAAAAAAAAAATAAGCAGAACATCAAAAAATCTAGAGCATTTCTGCAGACTTCTTTATATTGTAATCTCCATTGTTTCTAAGGGCCTAAGCTCTTGGAAATTATTTTGTGCTATACAGAAAGATATGATAACACTTGATTATATCTATAAAATAAAAAAATGTGTATCTTTCTGAACTGACTGAGGTGGAGACAAATTTCTAAAAGGTCTACCTAATAAAGTTGCTGCAAATGGCGCAAACAGAAGCTTAATAAAACAGCTGCTTCACAGAGGTGGTGTAACTGAATCTTGTCTCAAAACATCAACAAAACTGTAAA
This sequence comes from Scolopax mira, assembly GCA_004320125.1. Lineage (NCBI taxonomy): Eukaryota > Metazoa > Chordata > Aves > Charadriiformes > Scolopacidae > Scolopax > Scolopax mira. Next base: position 440,201 of record BJBW01000653.1, on the reverse strand, counting down.
GGTTAACTAGGACATGCACAAAGTTCAAAGCAATACATGAAAACAGCTGGAAAGGATGATTGTAAGCAGAATCAGTTGTCATCTCTTGTTTTTGTAAAGACTTAAGTCAAACTTCACTTGCTAAAATTTAAGAATCATAAAGAAAATATGTCAGGACTATCAGAATAAGAAAAGTATAGAATGGTTTTCTGCTAAAGGAAGAACAATCTTTACAAATGCTTGCAGCAATCTTATTGAGTCTCTTGACCACTGAGAAAGTCTTGGTATATTCAGAAATGCTTTCCAGTACCACAACTTCCAACATGCTGGTTTTATACGCAATTCTTGGTTCTGTAACTGAGAGTTTTCAAACAAACACTACTAATTCCAGAGTAAGAAACACTTGCACTAAGCATGTCATCTATACTGGTACTCTTAATGCTTAATCTTGAATGAATGATGGCTTAATTAATTAAGTGTTCTGGCAATGAATATATTTGTACCATATGCCTCAGTTGCAAAATCAAGATACGTGCCAAAACCAAAAGCTGCAGCACTGAGGGAATAGTCGTTGACAAGCGACGTCCTTACAATGTCTGCTTCAAAAGGAATTAATGATTCATAAACTCTAACTGCTTAGCAGAAGACAAATCAAATCTTAGTGTCCTTTTTACTAAAAGGATTTTTTTAAATTTAAGTTCTAAACCTCAAATGATTTCTAATGTGTTAATCTTAGCAGACATATCTCACCATAAGTAATCCCTTTGAAATAAGTATTTCAGAAAGTTCTTTTCAAATTTATTTTTAAATTCCTTTCTTAATTTAACTGAAATTTATATTAAACCTTTGGAACTATCTAGAATATGACATTAATTTAAATTTTACAATTAACATACAGATATGGCAATTGTTCATGATACTTTCATAAATGGGTATTTCACGGCTCTCTCCTATTTCCCTTGAAAAAGAACAGAGGCAGAATATGTACACACTTTTGGGGAGAGTAGTTTTCCAAAAGGATAAGCAGGAACACTTAGTAATTATGGTAATGTTTAAGGAACACAGTTGTAGGTACAGCAAGTTCTAGTGAAAAAAGTGCATTTCCATTGTTACTGATGCACTCGAATCAGATTTGATGGTTATGCATATGAAATGTCTGCTGCTTCACAGGAACAGAACCCTCCTTGCTAACGCGTGAGTCATTTCTAGAGCTGTGAAACCATGGAAAGCCCTCTGGACTAGGAAGTACTTGTTTGTTATTTTAAAGATTTAAGAAGACACACATGGTAACCTTTACGAGAATACAGTTATTTATATACTTTTTTTAAAAAAGTTGCATAAGAAATAATGAGTCTTTTTGACTGTATACCACCTGCTTTATACAGTATTATTGTAACATATGGTCTGTTACATGAAAATGCTTATATAAGTAAACTGTGGTTTTTAATTGCAAATCTTACCTTTCTGGACACGTTAAAATCACATTATAGTCATCTGCTTAATGCAATTTAGAATAAAGGCATCATCTCAAGAATTAAAAATACCCTTTCAAAGAGTTGTATCATCTTCCACACATTCTGCTTTGATATGCAGTGTAGGTTATCCCTGGACTACTGCTTTCCCTACCAGAGACAATTGCCACTTTAGTGCTGGAGAGTGATGAAGAGCCTACACAGGCAGCAGAATAATTCAGGTAATATTTTCAGTAAGAGAGAGTAGGTGGAATTAATGGATGAAGAAGACTATGCAATAAATTTTATCTGCAAGCAAGAACTGGGAAATGCCTGGGAAATTAAGGACCGCGCAATGTTCTATTTATAATGTTTCTAATATTGCAGTGATCCTGACCAGGAGACCATTGTACAGCAACGAGTTAGTGAGCCACATAACAAACAGTTCCCCTGCAGCTCCCGGAGCACGCTGTGCTGTGCTCCACATCCAGCATGGCCTTCAGGCCTGTGTCAATCCCCCCAGCCAAAGGATGGTCTCCCTCACCTCACTGTAATGGAGGAACCTGTAGGCAGCTCCCACTCAATACTGATTGTGCCACCAGTATGGCCTTGCCTTTTGTTAAAAGCGGAGCAAGAATCTCTCATGAGTGGAGATACCCATCCAGGGATTGATCCAATGCTCCACGAACACACGGTTCCCCAGCATCTGAAGGGAGTAAGACTTATTTGCTACCTATATTCCTCCTCTTATTCTGCCTTAGAGCCAATATTTTATTAAGCTATTTGCTCGGGCCTTTCTTATTGAGATCCAGAAAGATCCTGGCACTGTTCTGGCACTTTCACTCCCCCACCCCAGTGCAGAACATACACACACAGAACTCCCTTTTAACTTCAACATTCATCACTACTGACTACAGAAGAAGTAGTGCTTGCTTTTTTCTTGCAATTGCTAAGCAAGTCTTTTCTGTCCTGCAAGAGTTCTCTCTCTAGCCCTGGTAATATCTGTGATATTTGGAGACATTAAAAAGAGATCAAAGATTTTTTTTAATTCGCCTAAGAGTTATAAGTTTGTGGTTAAAGATCAGGTCTACCAGGAATCCAACAATTCTATAGCAAGCATTATTCGAAAAGCTTTTACATGTGTTCCCATGAATCTAAGCACAGTATTCAACACTTTGTCCACTTGGCAGTTTTGGTCATGGAGCTGTAACCATCCATACCCATCAACTCTTACAAATTAAGCCAATTTCCAAGCCACAATTGCTATTCCTTCCTAAATGTCACAGACCATTTAGTAGTCCATTAAATCCCTTGCTGCTCTTTCAGCTTTCACTTCTAACTCCAAAAGCAGAGAAATTTTTAGTGGGAAACTGTTAAGCATTTTTTGTCTGTCACCTAAACTTCAAAATATCTCCAAGAAAACATTCTGAGAGCATTGGCTACAGCAAACATATTTCATTGGAATGAGCACCATACAGCTCTCTACATAAAAAAAAACTGCACAGTTGAAAACTTTTTTTGTCAGACAGCTCCTTTTCTGTTCTATTCTTTGATTTCAGGAAATTTGAGTTTCATGTATTTTTGAACCTTTAGAAAAAAACCCAATAACCATTATGATAAAACTAAGGCACGGAAAAGCAGACACCACTTCATTGAAATATACTCAATTGAAGGTCATAACTAGCAAGTTAACATCTGGCCATCCTCATTTACAGTACTGACGAGAATCCTATTTTTCTTAGAAATCGCAGGCCAACAGAATAAACAGAGACTTCACCCCTTTAGGCTCCTTTTATTATAATGACGTTTTTGTAGGGAGATACTCAAATTCTTATTGACCTACTTAGAGAAAAATTTCCATCAGTAGTCACTGTTCTTTGGATATATTTCAGTGTCTTTTGTGGACTGCACTTAGGATGCTACCTTCAGTTCCCTGCGGATAATCTAAGATGGAGGAGAGAGGTAAATCAGATTGTCATAGGGAATTTTGTATAAGAGAAACAGCAACAATCTCAAGAACCACTTTAAATCAACCTTTCCTAGAAGTCACAGCAGAAAAACTGTTTATACCCCACTTTCCATTGTAAATTCATTTTGTTATTTTGGTGGTGGTTTTTTTTATTGGCATTGGTAAGCTAGTATCTATGCTGTTTGTAAAATAAACTCCATGTTTGGATACTACTTGTCCATGAGCTTGATGCACTGCATCTTATTCCTGATTTTGAAAGGTGCAGTCAGAGAAAAACTTGTGCCCAATTTGTTCATTTTGAAGAATCAGGTAGGCACTGAACAGATTCTTAATTAAGACCACAAAAAGGGATAAAAGCTGAAGATAGTTCATGACATGTTCATTACAAACATATTTGAAATAGATAATTATAAGGATAGTTAGAAAGAATATTTCCTTTGCTTTTCTTTCTCTGTTATTTAGCCATCCTCAGAAGGCAATATAAGTACTCAAACATGTTTTCATTGGCAGAAAGCTAGCAAAGTGAATTTTAACATCCTTGCAATAAAAGCTAGTCTGAAATTAGCTGTTTATTCTGCCACAGAGAAAATATCTTATTTTTCCCTTTGATTTTAATTCATGTATTATGAGATCGCTGTGGTTTTAGGTGAATTGAAATATAACTAGCTCAGTTTTTGTTGTTGTCAAGCCTGTGTCTCTGCTAAAGTACTATTTGTCCAAATACAGAATTATTTTTTAAAGAGTTTAAGGTACTGAAATTGTACCCAAAAATATTGAAAAAGAAAATACACTGAACACACATGATAATTATATTAAAATCCCTATATTACTTCATATAAAGTATTTTAAAATAAAAATGCATTTTAAAAGTGTTTGGGTACCCAAATACATGATGTGTATATATCTCCATTGTTTTACTCAAAGTAAATTGGGAAATGTAGGGAACTGTGTACACCAACTATTGTATAAACAAAATGTGTGTATTCAGTACTTTCCATAGTTAATCACAGAAAAACTCATAATTTCCCTTTCTGTGCACTTCTATTGCTTATTTCTTTTGCTGGGTCTCTCAGAAGTCAACTCAGCAAGGATATCATGCATGTGAAAGCTTTAATTACACTTAGAGCATAATATTTCACTAACACCCAATTTTTCATTTTTGAAACACAATGATCCCTTTGGTTTTCTCACCTACAGAGGCATTAGGAACTTTTGTATGTAAAGTGGTTTTTTACAGTTCCCTGATTTTAAACTTAGACATCTTTCCTAAAAACAGCCTGAGGATAGTTGTCTGTTGTCTTTTACAGCCTCAAGGTACTCTGTAAAACTGAAGTGTTAACTTCAGTGTCCCAAGTAACACTCAGTTTTAATTTATTTTTATTTTTTTTCCTACACACTGCCTTTTTTATATAGCGTTATTCCCTAGAAATTTATTAAAATATAGAACACATTCCTTGCTTCAAATACATAAAGAATGGTTGTTATCTGTTTTATCAAAGAAGGACAAGAATTTTAAAACATCTTAATGCTATGCTTTTATCTTCATAAGGTATCCTCAGATACCTAGCTTCATTTTCAAGCATGGTAAATGTCAGGTACTTCTCCCTTATTTTAAGCTATGTTCAACTACCAAGACCACTTCACTGGTAAGAATGCAGAAGAACCCTTTAAAAAGACAGGGCTGAGTAGTATCAATTTCCATAGGGGATCAGTCTATTTGTTAATAGAGATGTTTATGTCATTGTGCTACTGAAGCAACACAGTGAAACTGTTACAATGTTTGTAATTTTAAAATACCAGACTATTGTGATAGAGCATTACAACAATAACAATGTGGATGATAAACAGTAAGAGAAAATAGAAATGTCAGTCTATGTGGAAAAGGTGAAAGTGAGAATGTGTCACCTTTGCAGTCTTAGCATTCCACCTAATCTTGTCAGAATGATGAGGCAGCTGAAACTGAACACAAATGTTTGTGACAGAACAATCCTAGAAATCCTTGTGTATTCTTTTATAAGAGAATATTTTAAAAAGTAAAATTCTGCAACCACTGCACCTTTACTGAACTCTGATGATTCAGTGGCATTCTCTCCCTTGTACATTTTTCTGAGGACAATTAAGTCACATCATTTCTTAAATCCTACTGTAATTGTAAGATACAGAAACAATGTTACAGTACTTAAAATCAAAATGCTAGCTGTTTTATCATGGGGGTTTCCAGAAAAAAGAACATATCTAAATTACGGGGATAATGAAAAAGAGAAACATTAAACTTTAATCTTATATTAGTGTCTAACTTGAAAATAATTCATGCTAGGAAACACTTCCACAGGGAGCTCAAAGATATTTCAGAATAGCAAATACTTCTTCAGCCCAGAAAATTAAATTACGTGTATTGTAATATCAAAACATTAATAAACTACTTAACCTTGCATCCAAATACGTAATACTATTGTTGTCCCATCAAATACATCATCAGTGTTGTCTCCACAAACCATGGCAAAAACAAATGGCTTCCATTTCCTTAGGAATCTGATGCCTGCCCCCAAGATGGACTCATTTAATTCAGGGGACACCTACACTCTGCAAATACGTTTGTCTTCTCCTCACCCTGTGGCATCGCTCCTTAGCTCCCTTAGATGTGTAGCTATGGCACTCACAGATATAATTTAGTGGTGGACATGGCAGAGTTGAGATCACCGAGTCCAACTGTAAACTTAAAGCCTTTTTCACCTTAAATGATTCTACAAGTCTATGATTCCTGGGGTGCTGCAGGGAGAAAATATTAGAATATCCATATACTGGGTGGTGCATGCTCAATTTTTTTATACTGATGGGATGCACAACTAAAATAAATTTGGAGACCACTGGTCTAGACAATCTAGCCTTTTTAAAATAATCTGCCATTATGGTTGGGCACGTTTTAAGTTCTTAGCTCAGACAACAGTGTTTCATTGGTAATGATCGTACCATGTTACAAATTTCAAATTATTTTTAACCTTGATATATTGTGGTATGAGAATACACGTACTGGAGGCCGGGTATCTACCATAGCCTGTTCATTCAAAACAGCAGTGCACTTTTGACAGCACTCTGAATATCAGACTTAGGACAAAAGTAGTCACAAAAGTAGTTAATCTTTAAGCATATGAACTGGAATCCTTTCAGATAAAACTTCTTTGGAAGATGGACTCCAGTTGCACATGTAATCCATTCCAGCTGTTAACAACCACACTGTTCACAGAATCATACTAGAAGTAGTTTGAAATAAAACGTGCCAAAGAACATACAATGTGGATGCTGAACCTCCAGCCCCAAATGCTGTACTTCATAGTTAGATGCATTCTATTGGTTTGCATGACTTGGTAACATAGACATGGTTCAAGATAAACTTTCAGTTCTTGGCACTGGGGATGCAGTGGCTAAAGGAGGCATTTTTAACTTTGTCTCCAAATGCTTTGTTCTGATTTTGTTTAGCTAGAAGACATCCATTTGTGGAAGCCTGTAGGACATCAGTTAAGCCAACAGTCCAGCTCTATGCACTGCTAGAGATGAGATGAACCACTTACCCAACATACTCAATAAAACACAGAATTTACTTAAAACTTTCTGTTTTACATCTGTGCTCAGATACAGCTCATCAGTACGAAATTTTATCTAGATTAATCTTGTGCATCAGATTAAAAAAAAGCATCTGAGCAAACAAAATGCCTCTAGCCACATGGTTGAACATGTCTGTAATACTGTTTTACAACACTTCTTTATGATATTTCCTTGAATGAAGTTTTTCACTGGTTTTCTGTTAAAACCATTTCATGTTTCCTATTCTGCTTAAGACATTAGACCCTACACGATAGGGTAACTAAAAGGATTAGGGTACCACATAAAATTTTAATTATCTTAGAAGTGTAATTAGGTGCAAGTGCTAAACATTGCTCTATTAATACAGTTTACAAGGCATGTGTAGTTTTGGTGTCTTCCTACTGTTTTTTTGCAATCAAGCCATTAAAATGCAACATTAAAAAGCAACTAGACAGAAAACATACTATGAAAGCAAAATAAGCTACACTATTTTACCAGAATTATCTGCAGTATACCACTTAGAAACCTTTTTGAGAAAATCATATGTATTGAACCAGTTTCTGATGAAGAGATAACTGCTGTGTTATAATCAGATACAGTTTCAGCTTCAGCAATTTTAAATGAATGTTTTCTGTTACTAGAAAGGAACTGCTCTTTTTTTTTTTCCCCTTGGGTTTTGTTTTGGTTTTTCCCCTTACAATCAATAGATTATCAACCAATAGAAGACATATAGTCAAAGCTTCAGTGCCTGCTTTCAGGCAGTCTTACAATTTGCATAAGTTAAGCATGAGAGTAAATTTTAAAAGTGCAGTAGAAATAAGGAAGAACGCTGCTGAAATGCAACTAAATGTGCTACCTGTGGATGTTGCTGTCTCAATCCCTTTATCTCTTTCTCCTAAGGAAGTGCTTGACTCTAAATATTTTTCATTTTAGTGATTAGAGGATCAGCCCTTCACACACTGTTGTATATGGTGGGGCACCACAGGCTCATACATAACAGAAAACATCTTGGATTCTGGTCTTGGTTCCTTTCCTAATAATGCCTCACAGTCTTCTCCCCCCGCCCTTGGCTTCAGTTGCTTCTGAACACTTATCAGACCTCATTCTTCGATCACAACAGTCAAATTAGAACCCCCTGTTTTATACACAAATTTAGAATTTCTTTCAAACGTCCCATACACATTACTTCACATTTACCTCCACTGAATTTCATCAGATCATTTGTTACCCAATCACTCAGTATGCAATGTCCATATTTGCCGTTATACTTCATTTCTCTACAAATAATCATTTTCATGATAACTATGACACTACCTGTAAATAGCTGTAGAACCTGAGGATTTTCAAAAAAATGCAACTGATCTCCTTTTTTCCCCTGTTACTGTATATACAGTAACAGTATTCATGCATTTTGACAATCATAAAAAGAAAGAATTTTCAGGAATCTATTTACCAAAAGAAAAGATCATACTTGAGGGGGTAGATCTCCCTCAAACTCAGTTAAACCCCTAATTATGACATTATCAATTATGATAGGACAACATTAAATTTCCTTCAAAAATATCAAAAGAGAGTCACTAGAATACATTCTTATATGATAAATATAACAAAAAAAAAAAACCTTAGTATAACAGGTCACATGGAAAATAATTAGGGCTTTTACATAAACTTGATTTACTTATATACTTGTCAAAAGCTATTTGCTGCTTAATGAAGCTGAGCTATGTTTTCTCCTCTCATTCAGGCTAAGTGAGATTCCATTTAAGAACTGACTTTTCCAGTGAGAAGAAAAGCCACTGAAAACATTGCCCAGAATACCAGGTCATATGAAAAGCACAGGAATTGTTAGAGCAAGTAAGAAAATGCCCTGAGACCTAACTAGGATTCAGGTGATGACTGTTACTGAGATATGTATTTAGCAAAAATGGAAAGAGAAAGAAAGCAAGAGGAAGTCAGAGAAAATTGGTTACTACAGCCACAGAGAAAAGGAGATATTTTTTGTATGCTGGAAAACAAGAGATTTGAAATATTGTCTTGTTTATTTCTAATGTATTTAGTGAAGAAAGATTTAATAGACAAACAAGACTGTGGTAATGAAAAATCTGATACACATTAATCTTCCCTCCTTGGTGCAAGAGCACCAAGAGTGCTTAAATACCAGGTAACCAGAAAGGCTTGAATGATCAGCAATATACTTATTTGTTTTGTAAATTAATTTTCAGATATTTTTCTCTTTTCATTCTACAGAGTCTTCTGTCTCTGCAGGAGAACTATAGAACTATTTTGTTTGCTTTGGAAAGTAAATAATAATATTACTAAAATGATTTTATGTCATTGAAGTGGGATTTCCACTTACATGGATGCACTATCTTCCCACCCTTCCCCTCCCCATGCTGCAGTATTTCATGATCTGCAAAACACAGACTTAATTTGGTTTGGATGTTTTTAAGACCAAATTTCACAATAAAATATAGAATTCATTAGTTTAAATCCTTCTCATACTAGAACAGAAATTACTAGCAATGTTTCAGTGTCTTGAAAACAGCTTGTAAGAGAAAATTAGCTTAGTGAGGTGGTCTCCTCTCTCATTTCTGGAGCCATGCAGTCTTGGAGGCCACAGAGCCTATGAAATGTAAGATGGATGAGAGCAGGAAAATGAGAAGGGACAATTCCTATTTTCACGTGGAAAGTGAGTGAGTATACTTTTTCATCCAGAGTATCTAGACATTTGACATCTTTGCCAGGAAAGCAGAGGAATCCTTGCAATACACTCAGAGGTCCTACTAGTAATCAGAGTTTGATCACTAATAGATGTAAAGAAATTTGGGCCACTCCCAGATACTTGCCAGCATCTCTTCCAAATAAAAAACCCCCAAAAGTCAATTGACCTTGTCAATGCCAGATGTCAAAAAGAGTGGACATGCTTCCTACACCCCAGTTGCTTGGTTTACTATCATGCACATCTCTCAAAACAGTATAAAAGCAGCAAAGCAGAGAGGAAAAATGGAGTATATCTGTATTACCGGTAATGGCAGCAACTGTGTAGGCCCAAAAGAAATACCATCAATTGCCAGGGAACGTCCACAAAGGCAGGACTGAATCCTGTTGTTCAATAATCATGGAACCGCAATACAGACACTTTGGTCATCTCTCATTCTACATTCTTTTTGTAGCTATATTTTTTTGGTTGAGAGGTCTGTGATTGCAGTGAGTATCCATCATGCACAGAAGATCAGAGAAACAGATGAAAAAGCCCCTTCAGTGAGTCCTCCCTAAGGAGTTTCTATACAAAAAAAGGAGGTAGCAACAGCAATAGCTATAACATGGAGAACACGCGTGTCCTTCATGCAAAATGAGTCTCAAAACTACCAGAGCAGAAACAATCCAAGAGTCAAAAGCAATATCCTCAACAACTACTGGCTTCACAGGTAGGGAAAAAAATTTTGCACAACAGAAAAGGCAATCTTATGAAAAGCTCCTATTTCACTATTGTGAGTATGCCTGGACATACACTATCCACCACAGTACTAATGATTACAGGCAATATTCTAGATACATAAACCATATATGATCTCACAGTACATACATGCCACAGCAAAATCACACTCACATGCAAAGGTAAATATATTCTAAATAGTCCAGAATGGAAACATTATAGACACATGCTAAAATTTGCCAAGTATTGCAATATGGTCAAATAAATTAGCATATATATATTTAAAAGGTTATTTGTAAAGTTCTTAATGCATTTAGAAACATGCATTTCATTAATCTTCTATAGATACTTTTTAATCAGCAGGTATATTACAGCTTACAGAGTTTTTTCCTCTTCCATACACCATTACAATAGTGTCCTGCCTAAGATACGATTACATGAATTAACAAAATCAATACATCTGTCCTCATTAATTACTTTGAGCTGTAAAAGAGGTTCATCTACCACCTTTTCCAGAATATATGGAATTGCCACCAAAGAGACTCCTTATTTATTTGTCACAGCAATTATTATTCTCTGTTTGCCAAAGTGCCCTCCTTTGCCATTGAAACAAGCAGTTTACTTTGTAAAGCCTATCAGAAAACATGAATATTCCAACTCCTGTGAATATAATTCAGCAACCTGTCAAGTTAAGTCATATATCAAAACTGGAGCTATTCTTGCATATTTTATTAAATTAAATCCCTTAATATTTCATGTTTAAATAGGGGAGGGATAGTTGTGAGACAAAATAATTCTAATACTGTGAATGGAAGCAGATTCTGTCCTGTCAAGAAGTCACATTCCAATATTCTCATTTTTTTCTCCTATTTCCTCCTCTCTCCTTTTTCTACTCAAATCCACTTGGAGAACCTTTCAGAAGTTACGACTGCCTCCATATTTACTGCAAGGATATTCAGTCTTCCTGTTTGCCAGCTGCTATTCAAAATACATACATATAATTTTCCATATATGGTATAGATTCATCCGTTATACTCACTGCTAGTGTGTCCTGGCATCTTCCAGTAGTGCCTTATTTCATATGACTAACATCTATTATATTACAGCTTGACAAGTTCAATCACTTAGGTGTGAGAAGTCAGCTGACTTCAGTCACAATGTAAAAAAAACCATTATCTGAACAAGACAAGGCAGCTACCAAAAACAAGCAAAGGAAGCGATTTTTTTCCAAACACTTTAAATGGCTCAGACTCAGAACAATACAATCCTACCTCCACACTTACATGCTGGCACAACCGAGGTCAGTAAGTAACCCAGCCTTTGTTGTTTCCTTGCATCTCAAGCATTTAAACACCAGCTGAGTGAGATAGAGCCGAAAAATCAGAACAGGCCTCCTTAGCAGGTGGGGGAAAAACGCGTTCTTGTGACTACTGGTCTTGGCTAACGCAGTAAGTTCCTAAGAATAAAATTATTTCATATTTCCTAGCTTTCCATTTTAATTTGTTCACTGAACTCCGTTTGCACAATGAAGCCAGAAATACCAGCTTCTTTTTCTCCATCTTCAACATTAGCAAAATGTCAATGGGTTTTGACGTCTTATATTAAAGAAGAAACATTATGGTTTAGTGTTTTAGTCATTTTTGGTTATATAGTTTTAGTACAGTTCCCTGAACATCATAGAAAATATTACATAACACTAATAAGTTTTGAAAACCTTCTTTGTTTCTAATACCAAAGTCTAAACATTGAATCTACCGTAACAAATCATGCTCTGCTTGATAGTTCAGAACAGAGGGCTCCATGAATCTCAGAGGAGAGAAAAAGGAAAAGGACTTGGCTAAAGTGAGTTTTGTTATAGAGCACGCTGCATTAGAGGTAAACTTCAGTATTGCTTGTTGTCACTCCCATAATCAAAGAGTTTTTAATGATTTTGAGTATCAATGACTTCATACTACCCTCTTCTGAAGGGCAATAATATTGAAAAAAATGGATGTGCTTTTGATCTCAAAAGCAAAAACACACTGTATTTCTATTTATTTTTTGTTATGAAAATATAACTCAATGTTCACAGCAGTTCTGCATCTGTCCTCAGGTAACAAAAGAGAAATATGTCAAATTACACAAGCTTTTGGCATAAAACAAACCCAACTGAAGGCCACTTAAGCTGAAGATAAACTGTACTTGTAAAAATTTAAAAATTCTGTTTTAGATGTTTAAATTTGGATCTAATAATTTTACTTTAGACACTTTCACATCCCCCAAGATAGATTAGAAAATTGAGCGGACACTAAAATGTTCCAGCAGCTTCAATACACTCATCAATGAATAAATCAGAAGGAAACTATTCTTAACAGATTTTTACTACTGAATAAATTAAGTTTTCAACAGACAATCGTTACCAAGATGAATACCTACAGAAAATATATTCTATCAATCAAAAGAGGAACTTAAAATGCCTGGAAAGAATAAGGGCTGAAATTTTAGCTTCAATTTTTACTTTAAGATATATTTCCAGATAAGTAATCAATTTATATAATCAACAAAAATTTTTTATTTTTTTTTCCATTCAGAATTTACTGAACAGGACAGTAAAGAAAGCCTATATACCCTTTGTGGATTACAAAGCAAGAAAGAACACAGCTTTTTAATTTAATATTTCTGTAATTCTCCAAGCAAAGAAACTGAGTGTTGAAAGGCAGTAATACTATACCTTGATTTCTTCTATTTCGTCTGGCACTATCTTGTATGCAGATATAGTCCCACCCAACCTGAAATCAGGAGAAGAAAAATATTCTCTGAAATCAGAAGAAAAATATTCTCAAAAGCACAGCATGTTAATGGTGTAGTGACTTGTTCCCAAACACAAATATCCCTCCTATTAATTTGGAGGTAAAAATCAGCAAGCCCCAAAACAAGAGTAAAACCACCCCTATCCTTTCTTTATCCAAAGAAAAAGCTTCATGTGATTAACATAAATATTGGAAACAAGGTGTCCTTCATCACCTTGAAAGATAAAAATCAGGTCAACTAAGTGGTTACCATCACCAGAATGTTATTCTTTACATTAATGGCCATCAGTCATCATATTCTATGATTTCTTGTTTGTTGTCTAAGCCATATGGGAGAGCTTAAATACTTGAAGTCTATTGTGCTTTGTCCTCAGTATTTCACTAAGCTGCTATACGGTCTTAAACGTAATCAAATGCAATTCTAGAAATTGAAGTTTTTTAATTAGACGTGCATATACAGACCTAGCAAACCAAAGAGACTCTATGGCTTCCATGTTTGAAAAGTCTCCAGAGTTCATGATTGGTAATAAAAAGTAGGTGATGTGCAATAGTAGGCACCGATATAGAAAAATAGGGAGTTTTGTTCCACATTGAACTTCCTGAATTTACTTGTCTATATCTGGCAAAGGTTATGATAAAGAAGATGAATATACTGAAGATGGATGAATAGCTTGTAGTATGAATGGTGGTAAATATTACATTTTCCCCAGAGACATGCAGACATAGCTTCTTTTATTTTATGAAGCAGTATCATTGATAGTGACAATTCAGATCTAAAAATATAACTGCACTAATGACCTCCCTGCTGGCTCTGCACAGGAACACTAGTCATTTTCTGGGTCCTACAGAAATGGAAATACATGAGAAACTATTTATTGTAAAGCAGTAGACAGCTATCAAATGTGTATTTGTATTATCTCCCTATTATTGGAAGTTTCCCTTCCAATTGTCAGCATTTCTATACAAACATATTTCCTTATATTCAATCTTGACGTTACTACACATAATTTTTATTCAACCTAAAAAGAGGAAAAGAGAGTAACACAGAAAATACATGAAGATTTTGCCCATAAGTCATGTCTTTTCACATCTCTACAAGCCAGTCACTCTCAGAAATTAATGGTTTGAAGACTTTAGACAGAAGATGAAGTCTGCACAGAACAGTCAAATCTGAAGTCCATTGCTGCTCCAAGTAACATCAACTATGATGTTACAGCCTTCAAATTCTCCATGAATGATTAGAGAATAGCAATTGCTCTCTTATTTCCTCTGCAACTTCCACTGCTGCTGATGATAGAGGAAGTTGAAAGTTGGAGAGAACCGAGACCTTTGTTTGCCTCTGCAAGTGCAAACATGAGCTTTTATTCTTCACTGTATCTGACCTTTGTTCAAATGGTGTTTCCAGGGTGTTTCCAGTTAAAAGAAATCAGTTTTAACATCATGATGAAGGTATGCCTTGTCACATCAGATGGCTCAGATCAGTGTGTGTTACTGTTGCACACGACCAGTCTTATTGCTACTGGATGTGATCCGTAAGAAAATAATTTTGATTCAGTTCTTCCAGATCCATTCCCGTTCGCACTCTGGAGTACCCAAAAAATAACTTTATTGACTTTCTAACCTCTAGCAGAAGGGGAGGACAGAGCCTTTGCTGCCAGCACTCCACCAGCAGGGAATTCCACATGGCAGATTTCTTTATTGGCCACCCTTGGCACAACTATTAAGCATTTTCTTGGCGTAAATCAGAAAAAACTTTTATAAATCAAAGTAATTGGCTCAGTAAACTCCTCTGGCTTGCTTAAAACATTAACTAGCATCATTTTCTGCAAATACTTTTGCAAAGTTGTGTGTCAAGAGTTTAACATATTCTCAATCTGCCAAGTTGCAGTCCAAATGGTAGCAAATTTTAAGTTATGCATTCCTGAAATGGACATTTTCCTTTACAAAATAACATATGCAATGTCATTGAAAGTGTCAGTTATCACAGTTCCGCGTTTTTGGAAGAGAAAGATACATTAAAAGTTATGTTACTGTTTAAATAAACAATCTCTCACCCATACCTCCAGCTCACCATAACTATATTAATGCATTTTCAATCCTAAGGTGACATCTTTAGCTTGAAATACGACAATATTTAAATACTATTTTTTATATATATATACACACACAATAATACTACTACACATTCCATATCATTAGATTTCACTCTATCTTACAACTCCTGGAAGAGAGATCTACAATAGATTGCCAGTTCAATTTGGTACAAGAGATGACATAAGGAAGACTTTTGACTTTGTGTATAGAGTTTGGTTGTGAGTTTTACCAAAGTTTAAAAGCATTACATGAACTGGGAGGACCCAGTTAATGCAGCTTGAACTCTTCTACTGGTCCTGATTATGACATATGTGAGCAACAGAATTTTTGTTTTTACTATGTAATAATGTATCTGTGAGGAAAAAAAGGATTTAAGCTACCTATTTGAAAGCTTGAGAGTAGTTAACAATAACACATAGATAAAATATAAAAGCAGTCTGCTTGTCTGCTTTTTTTCTGGCAAAGTGTCGTGATTAGTGTCAATTTCATGCACAAAACATTATGCCATACCATTCACTTGCCAAATGAACTTAAAAGGCAGAACCAGTTGTGAAACACAGTGCATAATCTCCTCTCAAAAAAATCATAAATCCCAGTTTGTTCCAACCTCATGGTAAACACTCTGAAAAGAAATCTGAAAGCACTTAGTTGGGTGTAACCAAATCGCTTTTAGAAATCTCCCACAGCCAGGTAAGTCCACAGGGTTACACAATGACATACACACAAAAGTTCCTGAGAAAAACAAAAAATGTTGTGATGAAAGAACAGTAAAAT
Source organism: Scolopax mira (assembly GCA_004320125.1). NCBI lineage: Eukaryota > Metazoa > Chordata > Aves > Charadriiformes > Scolopacidae > Scolopax > Scolopax mira. Next base: position 424,127 of record BJBW01000653.1, on the reverse strand, counting down.
CAGGGCAAACTGAAAATCAATGCATTATTCGGTAAGACCAATTAAGGAAATTTTTATATATTGAGTATTTCTCTGACAAGCATTTAAACGTCATTATGAATTGTGACCAGTCCAGATTTGATCGCTGGCACCAGAAAGAAGAGAGACTACACACTGGTGATTTCAGTACAGGGTGATACACAGTCTGTGACAGAGGCCTTGCATGTGGCATAGGTGTCTTCATTTTCCTGGGAGCAAGCTCTCTCTGCAGGTTGATTTCGTTAGAACATTTCACAGTAACTTTTTGGATCAGCATTTCAAGAAGCAAATACACTCCAATGGGTGAAGCAAAGATCTGCAAAGGACTGATAGACTTTGCACGCTAGAATATAATGCAGCAAAGAACATATTAGAAGGGACAGAATTAAGTTCCTGAGGGACTCAATTTTTGTGTAGATTCACTCTTCATCTTTCACATATTTTAATTTTTATTATAGATTTTATTATATTTTTCTGCAGTTGAACAACACAACGACCAGCATCATATAATACAAAGGGCATTTTCTCTCAGAACAAAATACACAACCAACCAACAGCAAAGCTAAAGATACAGACAGCTACTTCCAACAAGCTGAAAAGACAATTACAAACATCATCTAGAGAGACCTACTGTGCAAAATCTTCCTCTTCCAAACAGCAGTATTTTCACACTATATTATTTAATAGGGAAATTATTTTAAACACTAGTTAACTTTAATTTTTCACATGTATATACATAACTGATTATCTCTGAAAGGTCTCACAATTTATACCCAAATTTCAATAGACGTCAGTCTCATCAGGTCTGTATCATACCAGGTATGTAATACAGATACTCCAGGTCTCTAATCCTTCTGCAGAAGTGAAATTATTCCTAGATTCAATAACTATAGCTAACACAATAAAAATTAAGAACCACACCTTATATTAGACTAAACTGATGAACGTCCTTGAGGAGAGAAAAGATATGACAGAAAATCCATAAAAATAATTATGAAATAGTAAATCTCATAGTACTATTTGCACAGGAGTTTTTGAAAGAATAGAAACTTTTTATTTTTCTTTTTTTAGGGAAACTATTTTAGGGAAAAAGTGCATCTCAGGTTGACATATAATGCATAGACTGGCTTCGCACGAAGTTCACAAAAAGGATTCAGGAGAATGTTGAAAGCAAGGTTTCTATAGCAACCTAAGAAATTAGCAAAATACAGGAAATAAACTGAAGTGAGGCCAATACAGTTGTATTGGAACAGATGGGAGCTTTACTATTTCACAAATTAAAGCAGAATATCACTGAAGAGGGAAAACTTGAATTTCATCCAAGTTAAGGAAAATTAAAAAGCAGGAGGAACTGTGTTCAAATGGAGGCAAGAAACAAGGAACCACAAGCCAAATGGGAAGAGAATTTGAGAAGACAAAGGAAACTAAATTGCTACTCTGTTAACAATAAACTATCCACTGATTTAATAAGTTAGCCTTTTATGACCTATTTCAATACTCTATTTAAAACAGCAACTGAATTTCTCATTTAAAAAACATTTATTCTCTATATAAGATTAAAATTATCACCATGTTATTTTCCATATAGTTGCAAATTGGACTTCAGAGTGGTTTTCCTGTGACCCTGTACATATGCATGTGCCAGGGGGCTCACTGGATTGATACTGCACAGCTACATCATGAACATGACACTTGTGCTCTTGGAGTGAATTAATACTGTCCAGCTTTTTTAATTTGAATTCTGAGCAAAGACATGAACACGGTCTTTATATACCATTCCACGTTCAGTGACTGCCATAAGAAGCTGAGCTATTGATTCATCTGTTAACTTAATAAATGAGTCATACTGAATGCTATGAAGTCAATTTTCTAAAAATAGCTCGTAGTCAGCTTGGCTGCTGTCATCTGCTGAAGCTCTCCAATGCCACTTTAATTAACATTAATCTTTTTTCAGATAGATCACTCTGTCTAGTTGATACCAAGCTGTCAGTAAACCTCCCAGTGAAACTCTGCTTCAGCTTTAAACCAAAGAAAAACTCAAAAACCTGTGCTCATTGCTTTTCCAGATACATCTCATAAATGTATTTATTATCTACCATCATAATATTCTACCTTTTGACTGATTTATAAACCAAGCAGAACATTCAAAAGAGATTGTGCTTGTGAGCAGATCAAGTGACTGGGAACAAGACTAGGTATTTTTATTCTAAGGACACGTTCATTTCATCACAGGTTACTGAATGAATACATATTATGACACTACTCCTGCTAGAGCAAAGTGACCAGGGAAATGTTTTCAGCATACCCAACTGGGCTACCTTAATGTTCACCCACGAGACATCAGCAAATCATCTTGCCTTGGATGCTCTCATACAGCTAAAACTTCACAGAGGGTTCAGGGAAAGAGGTAGCAGAATCGCATTTCAAAAATGACTTTATCCTCCACTACCTGCAAAAGCATACATTAAAAGCAAACACAAACCTACTTAATTGATACTAGTTTCCACTGACCTTTGAGAAATTGTTAAAGAACACTGAAGGGAGGTAGTAAGAACATGCTATTTTGGGCTCACTTCCTACACCAGAGAACACTGGCAGCTTGAGCAAGCCGGGCTGCAGCTCCTGTCGCTGGCTACACGCCAGCAATGAATTGTGCAAAAAGCAGTTTGCAAACTGCTTCCTGAAGACAGTTTTCCTTACTCTAAGCTGTAGAATTACATGATAAAGACCCAGCCCATGTGTTTTGATATTTTTGTTTGTTTGTTTAATGGATCCAACAATTACACCCTTGAAAACTTACCTACCATACCATCTTAGGCTAACATGCTGTGCTCAATGACCTCACAGAAATAAAATGATAGCAGACATCCCCTCTGTCAGTTCATGTCTCTCACAAACAACAATTCTGGGATTAAAGTGTCAAAACTACCTCTGCCTCACCACGTTTCAAAGATTTACTGCAAATGCTAAAAATGAAAAAAAAAAAAAAAAAAAGGGAGGGGGGCGGGGGCGTGGATAAATTAACCCAATGTTTTAAAATTTTAATTCCCTACCTTAACACGGTTTTAAGAGTAACAAAAGTATAAGAACACATTTTTCAGTGCTTTCTGGCTTTTTTTTTCCCTAAACGGAAAAAGCAAACTACCTAAAAACATTTTTAAGGAGGAAAAAAATAAAGTTATTTCTCTTTCACCCTTCAAAGTTTTGTGGGTTTTTTTTAAACTTTACCATGGGAAAAGCAAGAATAAATTATAGAAGGCCAATTTTTCAGGTGCCCTCAGTAGGAAATACTGTCACCTCAGCAATCTGTAATTGCTAAAGAAAGCAGCAGGGATCTGTATCCTCAACACGTCAGAAACTACGGAAGAGGTCATATGTACTTCACTTGGCAATCATATGACCAGGACCTACCCTCCCATTTTAGTAGATTTATTTTTGGGAAGGAAAACTGGAACTGTTATGACATAAAGTATATGAACTTAAATGGGCATTTTCAAGGGGGTTTCTTTAGGTTAACTCAGTGTACAGGGCACGCCTATATATGATAGTTCAGAGTATTCCTGTTGCCAGCCAAAACACAGATCAATAGACTGCCTGCTCTTGAAAACTGTTTATTTACAGCTTATCTGTTTAATTGCTGCCTAATAAAGACATAGAAGGGGAGCAGAGAAGGCAACATCCCCAAGAAATTTTGGGCTTCCAGGCACCGGCTCCCGAAAGAAACAAAATGGAAAGGCAGGGACACCTCCCACTAGACCAGGTTGCTCAAAGCCCCATCTAACCTGGCCTTGAACAACCTGCTCCAGTGAAAGGTGATCCTGCCCATGCCAAGGGGGTTGGAATAAGATGATCTTTAAGGCCCCTTCCAAACTAAACCATTCTATAACTCTATCTAAGGTTTGATTTTTACTAAACAAATTCATTAATAACTGTTCAAAAGTTCTATCATTAATACTTGTATGTTTCACAGCAAAGGTATGAAGCACACAGACAGCAATCTAAGCAATTTAAGATCTTTGAATAGAATGAAATGAAATACAAATATAATAGGACTTTAGCATTTAACTGCATCAGACAATGTATCATGCAGAACACTACACAAATATTCCATGGCTTGTAATAGCCTAGTTCTACCAGATTGTAACAAAAGAGAGAGATGCTGCATCTGAAATGGGTTGAGAATACAATGGTGAAGACAATTTTGTACTCAGATTTTTCATTACAAGTTCAAAATTTTAATTCTAATTAAAAATGATTTTTAAAGGTTTCCCAAACACCAGCAGAATCTGAAAACAGCCTTGCCATGTTGATCAACAGCAAAAGGCCCACTTCTGTGCAGGACGCATGCGTGTTCATAGGACAGAGGAATGACTGTACTAAACTTCAGCTGATTGGTAATTTAACTATGGAAATCATACATTAAATCAAACAGACAGAAATGTCAGCTAGATTTAAGTAAAACTATGTTCAGTGACTTTGAAAGTTCCCACCGGGGCATCAGATGCTTGACCAGCCAACTCATTAAACAACATGAGCAAGATTTGAAATTTCCTGAGAGGAAAAAATATGCAGAAGCAGACAAAAATCATTATCATGAAAACAGTTGAATTCTCACCATATAGACAATGAAATACATCTTTAATATCCATGTTCCGATTTAATTGGTAGACTGAGGACTTTAAAACACTGTATGAAGAGAAGTATTTATAGTAAGGGACAAGACAATAATAAATGTTGATCTTACTTTGTCTTATAGGAAATACTGTGGTAGGGCAAAAAAAGCATTTGCATTTTTCCAGCAAGTACATACCTAGAAGAGATATAGAGCATTTGCATATATATTGCTAGCAATTGCCTGTCAAAAAAATCCTTATCTACATCAACTGAAAGCAAATTTTTTTGAGTGCCTGAGAGTGACCTCTTGCCTACCTTGGAAGACACTACAAGTTAATGGATTAAGGCAATACCATAAGGATTGCAGTGATCTGCCTGGAAATGAAAGATTCCACTGGCAAATTACCATAAAAGTTTTTAGAAACCTATACATGAGGGGTAAAGCTATTTTAGCTGACATTGCTATCATTTCAGTTGAGCACTATTTGCTTCTACTCAAATGTAAAAGATGATTCCTCCTAGGAGAAGCAATAGAACTGAAATTACTAGGAACACTAAGCCTTATTTTCTTATAAATTAATACTGGCCACCCCTTCCACAGACTTTTATTATCCAACAACAAATGGCTTTAAAAAAATATCGTCCTCCACCATGAACCATTCCATCTTTTTCACCATGTTTATACTTCTCACACAATACCATAATTTTCTTCACAATAACTTTAGTGTGTATTTTCCCTTACGTTTCTTAGATGCTCAATCACGTCCACATGCTTGACACAAATTTTTGAAGCATGCTTAGACATAAAAAGTCCATGTGAACATTTGTGCTATAATAAATAGGCTTAAAAACATTAAAAGCTATTAAATATTAAATGTTTATTTTAAAAAGAAAGAAAGCTTGGCTGAGATGCAGAATAATGGAAACAAAAGGATCTTGGTGCTGGAGAACAAGCTGGAATGAATTTCAGACCACAAGTTGAAAAGAGCAATCAAAGCACTTTGCACAAATAGGCAAAAAGGCATCCAGAAAATATCTTCATTCCAAAAAATACCAACAAGGACTAATGGTGAGAGCAGGAGGACTCAAATTCAGGAAGAATAAAATGTGAAGAAAATGTGCAAATGGTTTCATCATTCCAGATTCTAGATCAGATGGGTTCTTTACGGTTTATGGAAGACTGTCAGAACTTTTAAATAACTGTTTTTTAAAAAAGAATCCTAATTCTGAATTCTGAAAAGAATTCTGAAATTTCAAGAATGATAGAGGAGTCTCAGAGACAACTGATATCCAGAAGGGCTACTACACTAGTCCACGCAATGCTTCACCTTCCCAAGGCTCTACTGTCTCATTTTTCTCCACTACGTTCCAGAGAGTTATAAAGCATGAAAACAATCCAGTATACAATTAGTGGCAGTCTTGTTATGTCTGTATTTCTCTAAACAGTTAAATCCAGAGGTAGAATTTGCTGTTATTTTTCTTTTTCCTTAATACAGTAGTGTGTTTGCATGTGCGTACATATATTGCTATGTGTGGCCTAAATGGGAGAACTAAATTGTGCTTAAAATAGTGACATGACTCAACGGGGTTTTTTAATGTATGCAATGTTTTGGGGAATGTGAAAGGGAAAAAAAAAATCTCTTCAGTCACAGAATGGAGTCATATAAATAAACTCCATATTTGATCCATCCCTTCTCATACCTAGGAGGAAGTTTCTATAGGCAAATAAGATTACTGATAAAGCTGAAAGTGAGATTTTATTGCATGTTTCAGTTATCTCCATTCTAGATAATTTACAGTTATTTTTAAGCCATCATCCATACTTTACAGCTGCTTGTAAAATACTTCTGTATTGTTCAAACTCAAGTTATTGAAAATTATTTTTGCTTTTCATCTATTATTGGCTATAAGGATTTTTCAGCACTTATTTTTGTTCTCTGTAGTTGTCATTCCCTTTTTCCTTTGCATCTGATCATCTAAATGTCAACACAATGTTTCTAGATTAATTTAAAAACTACTGATGTATTGTCTCTGCTATAAATGTCACTACTCATCACAACCTGACTCTCTATACTCAGAAACATGGTAGGCAGGGGACATGAGACTCTTAAGACAACTTAAGAGGTTTTTTACTAAATGTGGATTTGTGCATTTTGTTACCTTCAGGTCCTAAAAAAATTTACTTATTTTAATTTCTAAATAGCTTGCATAAACATAATCCACTGGCAAAAATGTAACTATTAACTTCTTACTTGCACCTTTAAGTCACCTTGTAAGCCATTAGCAGCTATGTTCTCCCGCCATCTACTTTGTATGATGTTCCTTTAAAAGTAAAAAATAATAGTTTGATAGAACATTCCCAGTCGGTTCCATTTTGCCAAAGTCCTTCTCTTCTTTATTCTTGCTCACTCTATAAGTATGATATTTAGAAACAAAAGTAACCCACCTCACAGTACCTTAAAATAAATAAATAAATAAATAGTAGATAGATAGATAGATAGATAGATAGATCGATCGATCGATCTTAAGACATGCCTCCAGCCTTCCCCAAGCTGAAGAACACAGATAAGGAAGGAATTTGATCTCTTCCTCAGTTCCTGCTTCAGCACATGTAAGTAGGAGTGAAAATAGGTAAACTGAATACTGGAGTTTATACTTCTGTAAAATACGTAACTTTCTTATCTGCTGTAACGTATATTCCGTGTCAGTAACCCCTGGTCAAGTTGCCTAGATAAAAAAAATAAAGCAAAAGCGACAGGAGGGTATCTCTTCCAAAGAAGAAATTTAGTCTAGAAGTCTCTGCCATGTAACAGTGTATTCAGAAATGACAACTCCAAACAGTTTTTAAAAAAAATTTAAAAGCAGTAGAGACTTCCCATTTTCCAGCATGCCCTTGTTGGTCTCCCTTTTCTCAATAACAATCAACTTTATATTAATGAGAAGGCTAAAAACCTGACTATTGCTAGACAGATGACTAACATGACTGATACATTACTTCCAGAGCCATGATGAGGAAAAGAAATCAAAGATGGTCGGGACAACTCTACCTGCAAACAGGTACCAAACCGTTTGCATGACCCTCCCAGACATTGATATCCAAAAAAAAAATATACAAGGTTTGTGTACAGAGATACCTGGGCTTTATGAATAGACCACTGTAAGAAACTGTCATTTTCTCCCCAAATCAGTCTGGGTATTTCCAGAGACTTGTGAAATTTCAAAAAAAAAAAAAAAAAAAAGGCAGCAAGGCAGCATGGCAAGCACGAAGACTAGAAACTGAGCAGCAGAACAGAGCATCAGAGAAAAATAGCTCAAAGGATGATTAGAAATTGGACTAAAAGGCAAAACAGCTCTCTGTCTTTTCACAGGACCCTGAAGCATTCCTGGATTTACTTGGTCCTCTCTGTCCTCTAATACCCTCTTTACACTTTCTGCTTGTTCATTGTTTTTCTTGCTGTCTTTGCACAGGAAACATTTCTGCTTTATAGAAACCTACAGAAACTCAACCAATATTAGAATACTGATATTTGAAGATGCTTATGCAATAAACTCAGCAAAATAAAACACTAACCATATTCATTTATAAATTGGCTTTAATATATAATGTTTCACGCTTACAATCTCTTTATGTAGTCTAATAATTTAAAATTTTAACAAAACAAAAAAATGTCTGAACAGCAAATTCAACTAAAATAAAAATTTTGGCTCTACTGAAATAAAAGCAAAAGTTCACAACTAATTTAGAAAAAAAAAATTGACAAGAAATCAAATGCAACTTTAAATATACCAGTAACTTCTAGGTTCTGCAGATTTTAGTTAGTACCTTATATTTCACACACCCCATTTATTTATGACCTGAACAATATTAACTCTTTTCTTGAAACAAAGTAAGTATAAAAATAAGAAGAAATAAATCATGAAGGAAAAAAAAAGTAGTATGTGACAATATTCTTTGAGTTTAACAGTTTAAAGATACCAAAAGATATCAGTACCCATAAATCAAATAATATTTTATGCTTGGTTTCAAACTTATTCTTAAATCTGGACGTTTTAAGGTCCATATATATATATATACACACACATTTAACAAGACTGTCTTCATTACATGTAATTTCTAGAAGTATTTAAAAAAAAATTGTGATGTTATGCACATTTTTAAATTCATAGTGTACCTTCGAGCCATTAATAAGAATCGGAAAACATATGATCCTCAAAAAGCTCTAGAAGAGTAACAATTCAAATTTGTTTACCATTGTCCTATCACTATAACTTATATCCATTGAAGGAATACTAGGTTATTGTATGCATTTCTCTTGAAGCCAGAATGTTTAGTATCTTGTCCTGAAGAAACAATACTATTTTAACTTTTTAACTTTAAAAATAATTCTGAACTCTGAAAAAATCACTTACAAGCCTGGCATTGGTATCAGCCCTTATTGTTCAGTTTCAAATTTTTCATGAGCCTTCATGAGGTTCAGCTTGCCATCAGGTCAAGCGATGAAAGAATGAAAGGCCAATCCTGAGAAGGCAGCTCAGTATATACCCATCAATTCAAACAAAATCAAGCTAACGGGACCATCTTTTCTATCTAAAACCTAAAAGGTGGATTAGGTGGACCAAAGACTATTTACAAATGAAGAGAAAACTCCAGATTTTGTATAAGATATCCCCCTCTTCATCCCATCCTGTCCCCACCCACCCAGCAGAATACCATGGGTAGATTTTACTAGCTTATTTTAACATAAACTTTATTGTCAGCTATATTTTCATCTAAAACATGCCAGGACAAATAGTGGTGCGATTCCTCCACAACAGCAGGCAGTGCTTTAGCTCCCGTTTCCTCCAGCCATATCACCTTACTTTAAATGCTGATTGATGCATAATGCTACCCTAGATAGGTGTCAAAATACATTTCCTAGCAGCAGAGCCTCCGTATCTTAAACTGCTAAGAAGGTGTGCTTCTTCACTTTCAGTAGTGCTCTTCACTCCTTGGTACTCTTGGTGATTTTTGCTGACTAACTTAACAGAATGGCCTAAGACTGAATAGGTCATGAAAACCAAAGTAGGCTGAAGATACCGCACACATCAAAGCTGAAGCACACAAACAGCTTCTTCAATCATTTGCAGGATAAAGCTGGCCTATAGAGAACTGCCAAGAGGTACATTAACAGGGAAAAATCATGCAACTGAGAGGCGTTCTTTGCTGGAGAAAAGAGGTGAAGGGAGAAATAGAAGCAAAGCATCAGATATCTCCCACCTCTGTGGCCTTAGCTGTAATTGCCCTCCTCCAAAACCATTTCCAACTGTGAACTTTGAAATTCTCCCCCTAGTACTTACGCCAGTCAGGGTACAAAATTTCTGTCCCCCAAAAAAATTATCTGTAATTTGCCATCTTCACCTTCTACAGCTGGATATTGTAATTTTGTTGTCCCTTCTGCTCTTGCCCCAGCTCAATTTCATCCTCAGAACTGCACTAATACATACGTGAAGCACAAAAACAAAATAAAGGCTTTTCTAGCCCACTCAATTTTTTTCCCCAATCTTTCCCCCTTCTAAAACTAGCTGAGTAAGTAGCTTTAATAGAGAAATACTTCAGGGAGCTTGCTATTATTGGCCAGTTCTGTTTTACAGGGCAATTTGGTCTATGACACAGTTCTGCACCGAAATATTTTAAAGCAAATATAAACCACTAGCAGTCTTCTCATTAAAATGAATTAAAATAATAATCCTAACTCTGAACAATTGCTAGTGACAGATATTTGAATGACGCATTATAATGAAAGCTTGCTACTTGTTTTTTTTTAATCTTTATTACCTCTTCTGGTAGAATTCTCAGGGCTTTTATTAAAAACTGAACTATTAAACGCAGGAGATGAAGAAAGAAAAAAAAAAAACCTTGGGTTGGTCTATCTGCTATTTTCAGAGAGCTATACCAGCATCCCACAGCAGATCACAGCCAACTCTGTACCACAGCCCCAGTGGCACTGAGCCACAGCTAATAAAGCACGCTGAGAGGGAAAGCATGTTGGCTTGTACTCAGCACTGTGCTACCGACATCTACATTACAACCAGCCAGCTCAGAATACAGAGTATTTGCTCTTCCTTATAGCCAAAAAGCTATTATCAAGGCAGTATGTAATTTATAGTAAGTATATAACTTTAATATAAAATTTATAAAATATGCTACATGCTATAACAGTATAATTAGAAACAGTGTGCTAGCTGTTCCATGAGAATGATTTGAATTAATAGTTGTTAGCAGCAAATATGACTCATTTTTACCAGTTTGAGATGTTTCACATAAAACTTGCTTAAAAGTTACTTGATAATTTTCCAGTGAAGCTTTTTCAACAAAACATGTAATTCAATTAAAATGAAAATAGTTGTTCCTCAGTGAAATGTTTTATGAACACTTTGACATGAAATCAAATATTATGGGTTTTGGTTTGCCAGTTTAATTTCATGTTCAACATTTCACCCTTTTTTACTGGCCAAGTACAAAATATTGCTTAGTTCATCTGGTTTCCTTTTACTCATGGACTTATGGCTTGCTTGGTTTTCCTCAGTACTTTTAGTCACACTGGCATATTAAATTTAACACATTATCTATTCAGCATTTCTCCTTTAATCACAAGCAGCATTGAATGAATGCACGAGCACGCACACACACCAAACCCACTATTAGACTTGTATATTAATAGAAGTTGTAAGCAAAATTAACTTTCTCATACTTAGAATATTTTACTGTCACTATCCTTCTAATGTCAATTTTGAAAGTAAAGATCCTGAGAAACTTTTTAGATAGGTTTGGGTAGATAGATTGGTGGAAACCAAAGTATGCAGTTGCTTATACTCACAAAGCCAAGATAACCCATCAGTAGACAGGACTGAATGGTTGCCATTCAGGATGAGCACTTTCTGGGGTTTATTGCTTGTTTTGTGAAAACTGATTTCAAAGTTTTGATGTTTCAGGATTATTGAAAACTCAAATACATTCTTGAATTTTTCCGAGTGGTTTGCAGTCTGCAACAGAAATCTGAAATTGGATAGGATGACACTCCTGAAGCCTCTAATTTTCCCCTGAACATGCAGGTTTAGATGAAAATGAGGTTCTAATCAACATGGAACTGTTACGGTAGGCTGAATTAAAATGTATTCAAATCTTGTTCTATAACTTTCAGAACACTGCAACTGCAGTAGAGTAGGTACAAGGAAGGAAATGCTGACAATACGGGTACAGCCAGAGCTCCAGGCACAAAACAGACACAACAGCTGCTCGTGGAACCACATGGTGCTTCTCAGTCCTGAACCATGCAGCCATCCCAGAACTACAGTGGTAAAATTATTTCAATCACATTGTCCTGTGTACTTTTTATCTGTATATGAAACCCAAACCAAAATTACATATTAATGTATTTCCTGGAATATTAGCAATCTGTATAGTGAATGGTTTTCCAGGCTGTTAGAAAAGTGGTTCTATGTTAGCAGAAAAAAAGGAAAGGATCCACTAATGGTACTTTTACTTTAGAAGCACATTTCTATCTTTTAGCGCATGCTTTTGGAAAACAGTACTGGTCTACTAGAATACAGTAGACCAAAACACACCACCGAATAAGTAATTCTATTAAAAAAAAAAAAAGCGCAAAAAGCACAGGAACAAATGAATTATGCTTTGTTAAAACAGAGAAGAGGAGACATTGCAGTTTTGCATTCCCACATTTAAGAGTCCCTCTGTTATCTACTCTGGAGTTGAACACTTGCTATTGAACATTTCCACGCATTCATTGTGCAGAAGGTGTGTGATGATGACAGAAACAAACTGAATTAAGCAAGGTTGAGGGAGGAAAATATCTCTAACGTGTATTTTTAAATAGGTAATTCAATCATGTCAGTCAAATGACATTCCAGAGCATCCTGTATTTTCTAAAACAACCACCTATATGAAAATGATACCAGTAAGAAATTTCACAGAAACACTATACTTCTAACCAAAAATACCATGTAATAGATGAGATACATTCCCATATTTGAAACCAAATAACCATCAGAAAATAGAATCATATTAGAATCCCAATTTCTATTAGAATACAACGAAGCACATGAAACTGGAGGTAAGAAGAGAGATGCCGAGGCTAAAGAAAAAGCAAAAAGCTTAAAACAGAATTAGTAAGTGTGTGAAGGGAAGAGTTTAGTCTTTTAGTATAACTGTGTGTCTTTGAAATAACTGTCTGCAGAAAATCACTTGAGGTAGCTTTTGAACCCTTGATCTGTCAGTTTTGAACTTCAAGGCTGTCATCATCCCTGGAAAATATACTTATGTTCTGGTTACATTCTAGTGATGTTTATATGTTAGCACAGATGAAACAGAAAAGTGAAGAATCCATGGTAAAATTTAAGCTATAGTGAAAGGTGGTGAGAAAAGCATACATGAAAACAACACAAGAGTCATCATGGGATAATTACACTTTCTCCTTTAAAGTCACCATCTGTATAGATTTCTGCCATAAAGTGTTAAAAATAAAGTGACTTTGAAGAGTCCCCCAGAACAAGTGACAGCAGGACAATTCTAATTAAGAACACAATCTAGAATTTAAATACAGTGAGTAGTACTGCATAAAAGCATTAAAACATCTCCGAGTAGCAATTTTCTGTACCTCAATAACAGAATCATTCCCAAGGTGTATGGCAAAGGCTTCCTTGACACCTGAAGCTAGGTATTCTATTATAATCTTTCAGTAGTAGATTATCCATTTCCCCTGCTAACTTAATCTATACTGGATATAAGCACACAAATTTCACAGAAGCCTTCTCTAAATAAGGCACTGTTTCAAGTATTTATAGCCTTGACAAAATGTATCCCCTCCTACAAAAAGACTCATGTCTGGGGGTCAGCTCACAATTGCTTTTCAGAAGAAAGGTCATTTCAGAAGAGCATTTAGTAATTTTTAATAGTGAAATTAGAGGAGAGAAATTTTTTGCCATCTAATAAATTATTACAACCCCTCTGTTGGGAGGCTTTTGTTCTTCCATTACTAGGAGTTGCAAACTTCAGCAATATCAGGGAAGTTCACTCTACTTCCAAGGCAAGTGTTTGCTGACCCCATGCAAAAATGTCTCAAGTTCCTGTGTGCTCCACTATTTATGAAAGTACCATTCCTGAAAGAAGTATATAATAATTACCATACCAGCCCCATCTTAAGGTCCACGCAACTCAGCTTGATGTTTCTGGTGTTGAGAAACAAACACTTAGGGAATAAGTATATGACATTGAGCATGATTTGTCTGGTACACGCTGCTTCTTGCAATCTTCAGTTCAGGAGCTTTGCTGACCTAGATGCTGCGTGCAGATCATCAGCTCTAACAGCCATAGGAGGTCCATCAGTCTAATTCCTTTTTTGCATCTATCATTTATATTCCAGACTTCCACATGATGTTACATCAATAATGAAATATTCAGTTCTGCTACACTTGAATAAGTATGCACTTTTATTCATTTTAAACCTGCTGTCTGAATTTTTCTTGTCACAATTTCTGATCCATGAAAAACAGTGAATAATTGCCTCTGAGTTTATTTTTTTTTAATCCTATTCATTTCTGTGTACCTCAACCATATGTTGTTTCTTGGTTAAAGTGAAAAGTTCTGGTCTATTTAATTTCTCTTTGTGTGGAAGCTGTTCCAAATCTCTGCTTAGTCTCATGATCCATACCACACACCTTTTAAAAGTTAATACAGTAGTCAAGATGTAAGCACAACCCAGGTTTATACAGTCATATAAGCAGGTCTTCTGGTTTGTTCTTGACTTTTTTAGTATGTCCTCATAGCTTATCTTTTATGAAAATACAAAAATACACATAACACACTGCTAACTATTAAGATGGTCTTCTCAGAGAACCATCCACTGATGCAGAATAACCAAAGATCAGCACTGGACTACCTTGGTCCTCTAGATATACAGAATATTTTTCTTTCCAATACTTAGATACTATGGACAAGACAGCCCCTTTAAATACCCAGAAAAGATCAGGATATAAACAGAAGCAAAGACTAGAGTCAGGAAGAATGAGGTCAGGTGAGAATTAGGTTACCTGAGATTCAAATGAATCCTGGAGGTACCAAAATCAGCTTAGAAGAGGCTTTTTGAGTCCTGAGAGTCATGTATCGTCAGAAAACAGAAAGCTGATGAAAATGGCAAATGCAACAGAGAAAGACCACTCCAAAAGAGGCTTAAAATTATAAAATCAAGCAAGGGAGGACAAGGTAACCAAGGTAAAACTAGTGAGTGCAATTAGAAGCTGTGGCCTAAAAGTGTTCAACACCAGGTTGGATGGGGCTTTGAGCATCTGGTCTAGTGGGAGGTGTCCCTGCCCATGGCAGGGAGGTTGGGACTAGATGATCTTTAAGGTCCCTTCCACACCAAACCATTCTATGATTCGAGTCAGATGAGAGGACAAAAAGCAAAGCCAGAGAGATGTACAGCATAATCTCTCAAGGAAATCTGTAGCATTATATATGTAGCTTTTAAAAAGATCTTGGACTGTGATTTTAAAACACTGAATATTGACCAGGAAGCTGGGCTGCTATGCCATTGAACTCAAAGGCATATGATAGGCTGTA
This sequence comes from Scolopax mira, assembly GCA_004320125.1. NCBI lineage: Eukaryota > Metazoa > Chordata > Aves > Charadriiformes > Scolopacidae > Scolopax > Scolopax mira. Next base: position 408,880 of record BJBW01000653.1, on the reverse strand, counting down.
AAATTATATTCAACCAAATGAACACTTTACATTCTACTCCAATCTATTGTTATCACTTACTAGTGCAAATGATTAGAGGAAAAAAAGTCTTTGGATATTGAACTCTGAAATACATAATTTTCCTACAGCTTCTGTAAAAAGTTGTTTGGGTCTGATCTTGATTATACCCAGACACGCATGAGTCTTGATTCCTTCTAAATGCAAAAAAAAAAAAAATACAATTGTAACATCACTTGTATGTGTACAGGGACAGGCTGGGATGGAGTTGACTTTCCTCACCAACATACCAGCAGCTGTGTTTGGGAACTGTGACTAAAGCAGTGTTGATAACACGCCAGTATTTTAACTATGGCTGAAAAGTGCTTGCACAGCATCAAGGTCTTTTCTCTCCCCCCTTCCACCCCAGTGAGTAGGCTGGGAGAGGGCAAAGAGTTTGGAAGGGATACAGCCAGCACTGCTGACCCAAACTGACCAAAAATATATTCCATGCCATAAGGTTGTGCTCAGCAATAAAAGTTCAAGGAAAAGAGGAGGAAGGAAGGTAACTTTAATGCTTGTGATGTTTGTGACTCTTCTTTGTGCTGAGGCCTGGCTTTCCAGGAACTAGCTAAAGATCTGCCTGCTGATGGGAAGTAGTGAATTACTATTTTGTATTAAGGCTTTTTTTGTACTATCGGAGAATATAAGGTATTAAGACCAAGGGATTTAAAAATTGTAAAGGGGAAAAAATTGTCATAAATTTTAAGTCACAAGCAGAGTGAATACTTTTAAAATCAAGTTTTAAAAGGTACACAAAACAACTTTTAATCAGTTTTCTGAAACTGTCTAGGCTTAAATTTGATCAACATTTCCCAACCTGTGTCCTATGTACTTCTTTTCAGACATCAGATAGTAAACATAGTAAGACAGAGCAGAAAAGGACAGAGCTTTTCTTCTGAACCTTTAAAAAAATATTTTCTAGCATTTTAATTTATCAAAAGTTTAAGTACATCAAATAAAAATAACATAAAATACAGCCCTGAAAATAAAGGATCTAGTAAACCTTCAATAACAAGTGATGATGTTTATTATTCCAATAAACATCATACATTCATTTTTAACTGTTAGTTACAGAAGAAGACCGAGCAAAAAGGTATTTCTTTAGATACTTTAATAAAAGACTGCATTTCAAACACATGAAATTTAAAACTTTCTATAAAAAAGAAGATCCCTGATTAAGATCTCATAAGCATAGAAGTTCCCTGAACAGACTTGGATAGAGGTTCCTGTGCTGGAGCTGCACAGCCTCTAGTTCCAGAACAACTTTTTCAGTTACTTCATTAGCTCCTAAATTTCTTAAAGGCTGCCACAGGACACTGCAAGAGGAAAAGGAAGAAAATTCCCTCTAAGAACTTGGAAATTGTATGATGAGACAAGACAAGTTTGTTCTGAATGTAACCGCTATCAGTAGATAAAGCTGACATAGATCTTTAAATAGGTTACAGGAGACTGCTTTGGGCCAACAAGTAAAAATTAGTAGAGTTGAAAGTTACTAAGTGCTTAAGACAGACAATTTTTCTTATGTTCTGCTTTGCCACAGACTGCTGCTAGGGTTTTGCTTCAGATAGATGAAGCTGTTCTTACAGGTTTATGAGTCATTAAGCCTAAACAATCAAAGAAAAATGCGTGTAATATTAGCAATTTTTGCTACGAACTGCCAGGGAATCTTGTATATTCAGAAAATTCTCTTCTTGAAGTGCAAGTAATGGAGGTCTTCAATGAAGTTTAAAAGTAGATTTCCCCCAAATAATACACAGAGAGCCCCTTACAAAGTGTCTGTAGATAACATCTAGGAACTTATTCATATGACTGGAGGTAAAAATTAATTGGCACGTGAACTACAGAACAGTCTCTGTGATATACTTGAAAGAACCTGGACTATGGAGAAGGCAAGCAAGGAAACTGGCCTGAGAAGAAATTCTGGCCACTTAAGGTAAGCATGTTTTAATTATCTCGAAGGGAGGGCAAATACAATTTTTTTTAGGCACGTGCAAATTCTGATTGCAGCTGAAGCAGATAAAGCCTTGTCTCACTCATTCCCCCAGACTGGTCAGAAACCACCAGGATAGCATTAGACCAATTCTATTTACATCAATTTTAAGACGTGCTTATTAGATTAAACTCATCATCATCAGTTGCTTTAGGTAGGTGTCAGATCTTTGGAAGTTTGCCAAGTACAGCTTCTTCATTAGATGCCATACCTAAAACAGGCTGCACTTCTGTTACACCTCAGTACTGTTCCTCGGCATAACAAAGCTCTCTGGGCTACCATACAAGTTCCCCAGTTGTCCTGACAAAGATCATCTGATGAAATCACTTGATGCTTACAGATAACCTCACTAACAGGAGATGAGAGGCAAGACAAGTCTTTCTGTAAGACAGGCCTGGTTAGGGAAAACCCGTGCATATAAAATAAAGGACAAATAACTGAGCCTGAACTCCCACTAGAATGCTGCTGCTGACAAACAAGATAACAGTGGACAGGATTAGAGAAGAAACATTTATTCTCTGTGCTGCACTACTGAGACTGGCAGTTAAATAAAAGAAACAGGCATGACATTCATATATTATAACATTCACTAAAAAACTAGAAAGGCTGCACAAAGGGGAGAGGTATAGAATTGGGATCATCATAACATGGGATTTGTAACCTTCAGCAATATAGAGAATGCTACAGATTTTCAAATTACAAATAAACCCCATGAAGAATGAACTACAATACTTCCAGTTAACCTCAACAACTGCTAGACAGGTTCCTTCCAAGTGAACTTCACATCCACAGGCTTAATGTTGTATTTATCAGGTCTTGATCCTACAATATAACTTGTGTCCTTAGTGAGACAAAAAAAATAAAATCAGAGCTCCTCAAGAATTCCTTCATTCCTTCAGTCCTTCCTCCATCTTCAGTCCTTAATCTTAAGTGACAAATTCTAAAAAAATAGAAAAAGTAACTCCTCCTTCTATGGTTGTAAAATATAACAAGGCAGTGACAAATATGACTTCTGATGAAATCCAAAGTTCATCCAGGAGTTTCTAACACCTACCAGTTATACTTGTGGATTATTAATTAACATTTTGGTTGTCTTTCTAGTACAATTACGTGGAAGATAAATAACATTTTCTTTTCACAATGTTTAACAATGACAACAAAAAAAGTTCTGTAGTACATAGGTATGAAAACAACTTCTGATCTTCTGTCAAAAGTAACCTGCCTTTCCCTTTTAGAAGGGAAGTTTTACATTTTGTAAACTTTATGTCTATATTTATCTAACCTCTCTTAATTGAAGATTGAAGTCAGATAATCTGAAGGAGTTATGAAACAATTTAGATGTGACATGATTTTGCCTACGAGTTATTCAGAATCTCTTGCTCATCTCAAAGAATCTCTGAAGATGTTTCCAAAACAAATGTATATCAGTGACTATATGCAGCTGCAGCTACTGAATTGCACAGAGAGATTAAAAGCATCCTCCTTTCTGTCTAGATAAACATTTTGTAAACTTTATGTCTATATACACAGCTGTAACATAAAGTGACAGTAAGAGCTAAAACTTGGGAATGGCTACACGTAGAACTTCTACTTGAAGTAGGTGGAGTTATACCTAACCCTCTAATGCTTCAGAGGTGTATTTAAATAGCTTACAGTTAGAATAAATTCAGCTGTAAAGAACTTAAGAGAAGTTTCAGGTGATAGCCATATTGAATTCCATCTAACACCTTTCTAAGCACAGATTGGGTATTGAGGGTGGAGAAGGAGAGGAAGAAAGAGGGTAACATACAGTGCTCTTGAGTGAGGAGTCAAATGAACTGATCGATTTCCTGTCTTTCCTTAAGCACCAGCTTTAGAAATTTTGCTTTGCTACAGAGCCTCAAGAGTTTTCCCACAAAAGCAGGACTTTCCTAGCATCTTAAATTGTTCCATTGCCTTTTACCTCAGCTGAACACAGTCTGAAGAACATCCAAACCACCATCTATGAATCACCAGCCTCGTTCCTCTGATTACACCTGCTCTCTGCAGCTCTTATGTTTAGGACAGATACTTATAAAGACACCAATAGTCTTCTCACATAGATAAGTCTTCTCTGTAGTATGCAAAATTTTAAATGTTTTTAATGTGGTGCTGGCATGATAGGCAGGGCTGGAGGGGTTGTATGATATAAGCCAAATCATAGTATTTGAATATTCATAGCCACATTAATTTACCTATAAAGTAATCAAAGTAAGTTCCATCTGTTTTTTGGTGATATTAACTATGCCCATGCCAAACTGCTAGAATGCTTACCTTTTGCATAGAAGAAAAGAAAATAGAAAAATAAAGTTTGCTCTTTGTATAAGCTCCCTACACTTACACAGATCCACAGAGAAACTAATCCGCAGAGCTCTTCCCGACATTTTTAGAAATAGATTCCAGTTTCTTTATCACACTGACATTTAGAATTTTTTCCAACTACAGAACAATCTCATCTGCTATAAATTTAACTAATTCTTTCTCATCAGCCAAAAAGTACAATCCCTGTAATAATCTTTTATATACTGTAGGCAACTCATACTTCCTCTCTTCCACTGCTGCTTTCTAAATTAAGTAACACCTGTCACACACTGCACTTTCTAACCACTTCTCCTCTTGCTGTTCTCCCACACACCTCTACATCAGTAAGTTTTGTGTCCAAAACTGGACGCTGTATACAGCAAAGACATCATGGGGCTCTAAGTAACCTGATCTAGTTGATTGCTCATTGTAGGAGGGTAGGACTAGATAACCTTTAAAGGTCCTTTCCAACCCAAACCATTCTGTGATCAGCTGCAGTGAATACAGAACAGCAGTTAACTCTCAACCCGCCTTTTCAGTTGAACTTTGAATCAACTTTTTGTTCAAATTCCACTTTTCTGTAATTAACTACAAAATGAGATTTAATTGTAAAGTTGTTGCATGCTTCCTTCTCCCACAGTCAGTCAGTCAGTAACTCCTCACTTCTGTTGATCTGATATGCTTGGGTTTTCTCTTAAAGCAGCATTTCTATTTTCATCAACAAAGTAAAGCACATACAAATAAAAGAGAGGATCAAACTCCTGATATAAGGAGCGTGTCTTTTATTACTAATGTTGAGATAACCGAAAGTAGCTCATGTTTACAGTGACCAGACTGCTCTAACTGGGAAACCAATTGGGGAATAGACTACCCTGACAATTAGTCACATTGATATAAATCAGACACTAATAAGAAAAAAACTACAGTGCTGTCTTTATAGAGTTTCATCTCAATGTAAAGACACACTTTCAGCCTTCCAGAGAAAGCCTTCAACAATAACAAAAGAGAAATTGTGATGGAGCCAAGACTGGAAAACATAAAGGGAGATGCCACAATGTAGCTTAGAAAACTATGGGAAGTAGCTAAGTCTCACAAGAAATGGGCAGCATTCAAAATGCATTTTACATGATGTATCAAATGATCCTAATCTAAAACCACTTCAACTCAAATGTTATTTTGCTATTTCAGGTATCATTATAGGTGAAAATCTTAGGCAATTACTTTAAAGATTTTAATTAAACTTTATTCTTATTTCAAAAAAAAGTTAAAACATCTCTTTGGCTGGCACTCTTATGCCTCGACCCAATGCCGTCCTTTGCATTTCTCTGTGCATAATAAAGAATTCAGATGCCATGGGGCCTTAGAATCCCCTACAAACGGCTGGACCAAACAACGGCCTTAGATCGTTTTTTCATTTTGAGATCCACTTGCACTATTACACATTTTGCAAGAACTCTTAATATGCTCTCAGTTATAAAACTGCAAGAATACAAATTTGGAAAGAAAGAACAAAGTCTATACATTCCTGTCATTAGGCAGGAAGAAGCAGACTTTCCTTGCACTATAATCTGTCATACAATAGAAGTGTCATGAACAGTCCTTGAGACCTAACAGATGCTTTGAGACTTTATTCAATCTTTCAAAGAGATAAAAATTACTACATTGCAGTCACACTTCTGATGCCATAAGCAACAGAAATCCATTTCATTTATTTTGCAGATTACAATAATTTATTACAATCTTCTTCATGTAAATTAGGGTCAGGGAAGGAAACTAGAAGTTTTCATCACTCTTGGGAAACAACAAGGAAAACAATCATTCAACAAGAAAGGCAATTAACCCTTTCTGAAAGTAAATGGCAAATTTTGGTTGAAAATTAAGATCTTTGAAATCACCTTGACTTTAACACTTAGGTAATAATTACACAAAATTTACCTACTGCATTCATTCCGTGGCTCTCAAGCAGCAATTATACCTGTTTCCTGTACCTCTATCATTTCAGAAGTATAAATTATCAAATATTACATACATTATGTCAAAATTTCCCCAAAATGCATCTATATATGCATATACGTCATTTACCTGTAGCAACAATGACAAAAAAAAATCTGCATCTACTTTATTACTAAGAACCCCCAGTAACTGAAATAAGATGTCAAATATACTTTATTTTCCACCGCTTCCCAACCAATACTGAAAAGTGTGCTCTGCCAGTGTAAAGGTTCATCACATTAGGACGCACTGTGGAATGCACTATCATTCATGTTAAAAAGGTGAATTTTTTCACATCAAGTTGTGCCTCAAGTTGGCCTCAAGTTGCACCAGGGGACGTTTAGATTGGATATTAGGAAACATTTCTTCATGGAGAGGGTTATCGGGCATTAGAATGGGCTGCCCAGGGAAGTGGTTGAGGTACCATCCCTGGAGGTGTTCAAACAACGGGTTAACGTAGTCCTTAGGAATATGGTTTAGTGATTTTTGCCAGGGTTAGGTTGATGGTTGGACTAGATGATCTTTAAGGTCCCTTCCAACCTAGACAATTCTATGATCCTATGATTTTTCCCCTCTCTCCCTTCCCTCATAACATGTGGTACACTTGTGCACAATAACACGAACATTTTCAGCTAGTACTGAAGTTAACTGAAGAGAAAAAAAGAAAAACAAACACAAAAAGGTTCAATATAATTTCAAGTCTGGCTCAGAGCTCATGAGGTTGAATTTGATTTTAGAGGAAAATACAACACAGATGAAGACCGCTAGTCTTGCCACAAGGTAAAAATTCAATCATTTGCTCATACACTAGTGGAGGAAGAAATAAATATCACACACAAAAATAAAAGATTCTACATGTTAAGATAACTGACCATAATATAAGCATCCAGTAATCACCTAATTATTAGTGCAGTTCCTCCTTAAACAAGGAGGGGTGACATTGTGCATACAACTCCTCCATAGAAATACCAGCATGCACAACCTTACCTCTGATGACTGCTCTTGTCCCTCTTACTGTATATGGTCACTGGATGTTAGTTCATGGACAGAAGTAGGTAAAAAACAACATGGTTTTAATAATAGTTGTCTGTAGTAAAGACTAAAACTTGACAAACATATTACCACTAAAGTATTAAGTGTACTTCATCATACTACAACTTTAAATAATTACAAAACTACTCACAAGGATATCATGAAGAAGCTTTTCTTTGCTTAGCAATAAGAGCCAGATACTCACAAAGAAGGGTCTTGGACCAGATCTTTAAGGTTTATCCCACTACGATCCTCGGCAAGGTTCCTGAAGCAACTGTCACTCACTAAAAAAAATAGAAATAAAATTAAAACAAAACAAAAACAGAGAAACAACAGAGGTGGAAATTTAAGGACAGAATGCAGTTCTTTTGATTAACTTGAAACGCTTTTTGGTGCTGGCAGTAATTTGAACACTCATATATAAAGTCTGATTTTCAGTAAGATTTCACCTAATTTCAAAATAGGTCAACTCAACGGAAAGTGATAAACACCGTATCACATATTACACAGAAACAATCAGTTTCAGCTGATGTCCTTACTGCTACATATTTAAGCTCACAGCTGGTCATGGGTTAGCAAAGGTGTTAAATATTAACAATAGCCAAAACAAACAATTAAGAATAAAAATGGTATTACAATAGCTTATGATTAACTTATAAATTGCATATAAAGCAGCTAGTTACTTTCATAATTGAAATTACAACATAGTAAATTTCACAGAAGTTTCAAAAAAGTATTAAATGTGCTTTTTTTTTTCTTTACTACATAAAAGAAATACCAACATGATTTAAACCAGAAAATCTAAATCTGTTCCCTTGGCTAGTTCTCTCAGCACATTCACCCCATTCCCACAAGCAGGCTCATTTCTCTTAAACACCACAGTCAATTTGAAAGGAAGATAAAAAGTAGAGGCACAAATGCTTTAAGAAGTCATCATTAGTTCAAAAGAATTACAGTTATTTCTGACTACAGCAAACTTTCTGAAGGATACAGAGGTTGCGATATGGCAAAATCAGTGTAAGGGTCAATTTGCCATAACGAGCAAGGTAATCTGCCAGACAGAAGAGAGCTTATGAAGAAACCCATTACTGCTCATCTTCCAACACGGAACACAGCCTCTCATTTGGTGAAAGGGGATGTGTTTAAAATCATCTGCAAAAGCAAGTATTCCTACTTTTTCCCTCTAAATGAAAGATATTCTTTTTAACTTACATCTCTAAGTATTCATGTGCATCACCAGCATCGAAAAAATGCAAATCATTCCCAAAATACGTTATTTTCACAGATTACGATACATACTGTGACAGACCTATCTAACACACTGCAAAACTGCAAAATGTTTCTACTAGTACCCTCATTGCCAACGCATCTCACAAGCGTGAAGCCAGTTAGTCTGCTGGGAAAGACAAGCACTGGAAGAAGGGGTCGCAGAAGAAGGGGCTGGGGTAGCTGATGGAACAGGTATGGCCCAGGCTCTCACACAGAGCCTGACAGTCAATAGTATACGACAACAGCAGCAGTATTTGTCAAGTGTTGATAACATTAAGAAGTCTTGCTGTCTCTGAAAACGCTACCTGACCCTTGCTCCTCAAACATGACCCCTGAAAGCCAGGCGGCGTATCACAAGGCTTATCTTTGAGGTAACTGCCAGAGATCTTCAGATTAAAGAGCAGCAACTTGTGCTAACAAAGTCCAGAACTCCTGGCTTGTTCCTCCTGAGACAGTTTAATCATTGTCTCGATACTAAATTGAAAGTTACCTGTACTGAGTTTGGAAGAGCTACCTCTACCTCACCAGGGGAAGCTCATCTTGAACACCCTGAGCCTTCAGAATTTTTTCTTTTCCATGCTTACCTACTGCACTGAAGCCAAGACCCTTGAATTTACAAAGTCTCCAATTTCTGAGTTAAAGGATTAATTCCCAAATCAGCAGACTGCAATCAACCTACGGTCTAAATTGTACAGAAGAAAAAAATCCCAGCTAAGTTGATATTTGATAATTTGTATTTGCCTTTTGTCAAAGTTTGGCAACAAAACAGTAAACAGAACATTTTAAATACTGTCTTTTCATAAATCCTACACTAGTGATGTATCAACGTGTCTCCTATGCCAAGACTATACATCATGAATAAAAAAGATGGTTGATAATTATGGTTTTTTCACTACTGACACGCCAAATATTTATTAAACATTAAACATTTAATCTGAACATGCTATATTTTTCTGCTACCTTCTCCAATCTCCTCATCCAAAGTAATCATAATTATAATTGAGGAAACTACTGTGGCTGTTCTGACACTTTTTTAAAGTGAAAATTAAAAACAACAAATTATCTTATCAGTAAAACTAACTATTGTTTCTCTGTAACTCAAAGTTTATAAAACAAAATGTGTTTGAATTAAACCTTTAAAATGAAAGCCTTGATATGCCAGAGTCTGTCTTTGCCTTACTTGTCTTAACATAAATCTAATATTGTAATGCACTTTTAATGAATGACATTGAAAACTGCAAACCTTCCCTCTCATTAGCTGGGCAATACAAGCTTTTGCTAAAAAGACTAACTTGATAACATTGAAATACCTACAAACACTGGGAAGCTGAAAATCTGCAAGCAAGCCTCTTCTTAGGGCACTATTCTAGCCAGATTCAGAAAAAAAGATGCCTCAGATAAACATGAAAAATTTCAAACCCAGTTTTAGCAACCAAAAATTCTAACAGTTCAGTTAACATTCACCAAAATCACATTTCTGATAACTAACATTTGACTATAATTGCCAACTAAATTACTAGTATTGATAGCAGCAGGAAAGCTTCCAGTGAGAAGAAATAATTCAGTGGAATGGGTGGAAAAAGACCTCTTACAGGAAGACTTTGGCACGCTTTACTGACCCGCATACAAGCACAGCCACACTCCCCTCACATCCTGGCAAACTCTAACACAGGAAAGAAAACAAATGTTGAGCAGTAAAGATGGGGTGGAAGCAATCAGAGTAGGTAGTACATTTCTCATGGCTTAGAAAGCTGTAAATCAAAACTGCATGTGTTTTTAAAAATGGTATACTCTGGTTGAAATGCAAGCTCTTTATTCCAAACAGGACATAGGGTGAAACCATGTCTGATGGTATGGTAGAAAGATCAAGATGATTGATGGTGCTTTAAGGTTTGAGAGAAGAAAAGGCAGAAGAAAACTTTGCATCGCAGCCACAATTTGTTTTACAAAGGCCTTCCCTAACTTCTTGTTTTTAAAACACAACCAAAGGAGACTTTTGTCTCTTGTACAGGACTCCTGTACGAACACATTCCCCTTGCAGGATTTTATTGTTTTGTTTCAAAATTTTTTAACACCCCCTAAATTTATAAAAGCAAGTATTTTAAAGTGTTGAGTGCATGATTTTTGAAGAGATACTGAATTGTTAGCTGATGCCCTCTATGTATACACCAAGTGGCTGAGCCTCTGCTCTGTATTACATTCCCCACATATACTTCCATATAGACAAGGAGAATGGCAAAAAAAAAAAAAAAAAGAAAAAGCCCTAAAACACATCCTCTCCATGGTACTAAAAATATTTTTTAAAGAAATTAAATAGTGGCACAAATTTCACTGGCATAGACTGAACCCACTCCTACCACAGAAACACATAGTCTGAAAGACATCACACTAAGGAGAAATCCCTAAACATCCATGAAACAGTCTGACTTCAAAGTGAGCTGTTACATGTATCAAAAGTGAAGAGCTTTTAGCAATAGCTCCCCAACCTTCTTACTTTCAGCTCCTGGTTTCTATTACTGACATTCTGCTTCTGACCCCCATCCAGGCTTATGTCTAGGAAATAATGGAGATGGTAAGCCAGCGAGGAATATAGTTCTCACTTGTCAACTACACAGCATACAAAATTCCTTATGAAAAGGTTAAAATCAGCATTCACGCTCCAATGCACAAACATCCAGTTTACAACAGTTGTGAAGCCTTCCCACTTGGCATTTGTGAACTTCTAGATCTGTCCATATGAATTTTTTTTCCCTTTGCTTTAGTAGAGCGTTAAATGAGACCATACTGAAGGAAAATGGATTATTAATGATTATAAAATGAAAAGCAGGGAACCTAACCCTTTTTAAGAAAAAATAATAATTTTTTAAAGGTCCTACAACTTGAAAACAATATAGTCCTTTAAAAATGTCACTTAACCTCTTATCTCACAGTGTATTCCCAGTAAACCAAAGCCCTCTTTAGATCAAAGTGCTCCTAATTCTACAACTGTTACTCAGCATTCTCCTATCATATGCTTTAGAAAAAATGCAATTGTTACTTCAAAAAATGAAGGGCTATTTATACTTCGGTTAATAAAAATGAATAATAATGTTTAGCTCCCCAGTATCAAAGTATGCAAGTTCAGAAAACTGTAAACTACCATTACGTGCCAGATTTCCCTCCTGGTTCTCAGAATTCAGAATGCTTTTAGGCTACTTGTGATTACCTATTGATAAAAACCACCCTAACAACAAAAATGCTGCACTCAAAGATAGTCATTGGTAAGTGTGATGCACTATTAGTTCGAAAATACATGGACTACGACAACATCAAACAGTATGCACTCAAGTACAAGGTATCAATTTCTTACATTTTTGTCTTTTAGTGATAACATCTCCTATGATCAGTTCTTTTTCTCAAAACCTCTTCATCTGTCTGTAGTATTTCCAGCATGCTTTCTATGCCAGATCTCTCCTCCTTACCTCTCTTTTTATAGGATCATTCATACGTTTAGGTTTTTATACCAGATTTATTCAGCAGCTAATAAAAACAAAAAAATATTTAATACACTTGGGATGCTCTGGAAACTGGCACAGCACTGTATTCTAGTCTGCTTTTGCTTGCAGCAGCGTTATTCTCATTTCAGATTCAAGTGGTTCTGTTCCATGCACTGCATACCAATGTAGCAGGATTCAAGTATTTTGTTTTTATAGGCCCAACCTATATATACACATTGCAGCAAACACCCACTTTTACTTATTGTAATTGTACACACTGATGACTTCAAGACATAACAATCACTGCTAAGGAAGCTTATGTTTTAGGATATAAGAAAGTGACAGAACTTTTTCCTTAGATCTAAAAACATCTCTCTTCATAAGTCTGTTCTGCAGACACAGAATACCTGTCCAATAGGCATACTTTAGAGAAGGCAAAGGAATGGGATAGTATCAGAATGTAAAGATTGATTCTCTTAGTATTAAAATGATTTTAAGGTATTTTGCCTTTATTTGGTTACTGTCCCATGAACAGTAACATTAGAAACAAACGCCTTGCCTCTTTTCTCTGCTACTGCTGCATTTTTCAAGTGACTGCATATCAACCAGAAAAAAATCCATAAAACAGACAGCATATTACAGAAGTATTGTAGCACCTTCATCAGATCTATTCCAGAAGACAGTAAATTAATTATGAGATGCACTTCTGCTATTTGCATATCTGCACACAAATCTCTGGCGTATTTACAGAACAAAAAGAACTAGTAGTCTGCATGCAAATTGCAAATGTTTGTAACTGCCAAGAAAGAAAGTCATCTGTGACTTGCAGAAGTCATGCATGCTGGCTTCCTAAAAACTTGTGATCTTTGTTGCTTAAATACCTTAAAGTGCTTAAATTCACTATCACCATAATAAATCCAGATTCCCTTTGATACCAACACAAGGAAGAGAGCTAAAGCTAATACAAAGCCATGCACGCGAAAGCACTCGTCAATACCTTCTCTTGGGGATAATAATCGGAGTTTCCTCTTGCCTGACCGCTAATTTTAATTTAATTGATAGATAATAGTATCCTTAAAAATTCTCCTTTTTGGCACACTGCAGTTAGTTTCCTGTTATCCTGTTATTGCTATTTTATTCACCCGTAGGTTAAACAGGTTTAAAAAGGGTGACCTGAAAGACCAATGGAAAGACTGAAGGATGACGTTGTCCATCTTTTGATCATGTAAACCCATGGCAGTAATCTAAAAGCCATTTTCAAAATTGCCAGGTATCAGTGCACCCCAAATTTCAAGTCTCCTTCCCTTTTAATTCCTATTTTAAACTTCATTCTGCTAATAATTATCATAGGTCAATGAAATAATAAAATGGCAATGCTTTCAGTTTTAACCCACAACTATTTAACAACAAAAGTAGTTGCAGCACCACCTTAACACAATTACTAATAGTAGGTTGTGCAGTATCTGGGCAAATATGTCACAGTGGGGAGAAAAATTAAAACTGAGTTAAAACATGGCAGTATTTAGAGCATACAAATAAACAGCACTCAAAAGATTTGCTCAGGTATAAGCGTGGCCAGGTGACAGAAAATCTAATACCCCTTCAACAGGTTCACATAATCCAACCTGAGAGCTGTGACCCAAAAAAAAAAAACAAAAAAAAAAAAACACCAAAACATTTTAATAAATGAAACATTAAACCATCTGAAATAGTCAGATGAAGAAAGGCATCTCTCTTTTATATGGATTGTATTTTTTTCTTTTTTTTAAGTATAAAACTAATTAAATTAGTGATTAATAATAATAGTAGCCAATTCAAAACACTGTGTTGCTGAAATTAAGGTATACAGCATATGCAGTATCAGAGATGGTTAATACTTTTTGTATAAGCCCAGGTGTAAACAATTTTTTCATCTCATGAGACAAAGTATTGCATTCCAAGAGTAAGCAGGGCCTTTGCAAGTCAGTGTTGTATCCTTTCCATTTACATAACCACTTAATTTCTACTGCCAGAGAACATATCATGAACAGGAACATATCCAGAGAAGTGAAAGTAGCTGAGAAGGTCCTGATCTCATTGGTATTAGAGCTCATTCTCCCTTTCATGTTTGAAAATTTGTCATCAGAAATATGGAGGTCAAGGCACAACAGCCTGGAACGAGTTACAGAATATATGCACTAGTGGAAATTTTTATTGTAAGAAGGAATGTGAAAATGTGATAGGAAACAAAGGAAGACAAAGTCTGCTTCTGCAAGCTGTCAGCCAAAGCCTGCAGATCAAAGAAAGCACACTGTCAAGATTAACCTGTTTGCAGTAAAAGAGCAAACCAGTAACTTCAACTTACTTACTAAAATTTATTTTCATTGGGCATTCAGAACTCATAGCAGTAGCAAGACTAGCTGCAGTTTCAACTCATGTATTCATTCAGTTTCAATTCACTCCCCAAACAGAAGTTCTCAGCAGACAAGAGCAAGAACACATTTATTTTATTCTGATTATTTCAATTCACCAAAATTCCATAGCTCGCTTTCTCTGTGTGGGTGAGAAAGAGGCTTTCTTGTGCTTTCTCTGCCACATCAATAACGACCAGTACAATATATTTGTCCCTATTTTCTCTGACCAGGTAGAGGCTGATACAGCAGACAATTTATCAATTCCAATTTCGTAGATCTTGAAGACAGGACTGCAGTGATTAGTTTGACTCCCTGTATACATCTGCCCCTTGTACATGATGAATGTTTCTGTCATCTGCTTTGTTATTCATGCAGTTTTCATCATACACTAAAACATAGGGAAATTCTAAGTACATTTTTTCAAGCCAACAGAATTTAACATCCACCTTTAAGACCATCCCATAGCAAGCTCTTCAAACTGTGCTTTACTGTATCTCAGAGCAGAGCACGTTTTCTTCAGATGAAGTGCTACGATGTGCCAGAAGACTGACAAAGACTACTATAAAAAAAGTATGCTCATCTTCTGTAAAAGCAGGACAAGAGAAAGGTCTGGGTGACCTAGTGAAAAATATGGTGATCATAAACCAGAAATAAAAGTTAGACATGAATCTATGACTTTTTCTAGAAAACACAGGGAAAGCAGTAATGCCACCTGTAAACAATATGCAAAGGGAGCTAACTGCAGTGCTAAAGAAAAGTAAGACATCTCAGAGGAGGTGAAAAGAGCTCTCTTGATTAACTGAGCAAAATGAAACCATCAGATGGTTGCTGCTCACGTGTTTATATAGATACACCACCAAAACAAACATCAGAGGGAGAAGAGATGAAGAATAGTGCTGCACAAGAAAAATAACTGTGAGAAAGCCATATGAAATAGAGAACAAATTTCCCAAGAGCTAAAGGAGGGAAAACTCACAAATAATCTTTCTGTAAGAACAGCGAGGGCAAGGAAAGTGCACAGGCTGGTTCTCGACAGATTTAAGAATAGATTAAATGGAACAGGAATTGTTCTTAAAAAGCAGGAGACCGCATGTACTACAGTTGCTAATGCTGTAAAATTTATATTGGAGTTTCTCTGAAGGCTTTGAAATTCTAAACCCCCAAAGGTTTCTCACAGTTTCTAACAGCAATTAAATGAGCCATTTCTTTCTGTGTACCCATTAGTCTGGAGGTTTATGCCTCTTTCAAATGATTTATCATTTAAATTTTACAATATTTGTGCAGCCTTCGGCTATAAATTCTGTACTGAGTTTTAATCTAATATTCTAACAAGCTTGAGTTGCAATTCAATCACACTGTCAGTGTGATCACTTCAGTGAGCAGGTGAACTTCAAAAGAAAAATACCAAGCCATTAAAGACATTCAAATCTTTGGAGATGTAGCACTGTCAATACTTCTAATTGTTTGTATCTGATAAAAAAAAAAAAATCTAAATCCTTAAAGCTACAAATACTAAATGTTTCATGGAATGTTTCCTTTGGACTCATTACTTTCACTAGAAATAATTTTGTTCTTTTGGTTTGTTTTATCCCATCAAATATTTCCAATTAGCAGTTTTTGCTGTACCTCCTTTTAGTGTAAAACTGTAAAAAATTCTAGGATGGGAAGGAAAAGGCTAGATGGTAAGCACATTTAAGAGAGGGGAAGAGAAGAGCTAAAACAACTACAAAAAAGTTAAGTACTTTTGAAGAGTAATACCTCCTTTTAGACTTTGAAATTCTTTGTTCTGTCACAGATTAGGATAGCTGTACTTACAGCAGATATGAAGAACCATTCATTTAAAGGATAGTCTCTACAAGGTCTTGATTTTCAGCTTTGCTTATTTCTTTAGGGAATGTCTACAAGTTTTTTTCTATTTGTCTGAAAAGCCAATATTCTTATCCCCAATCCTAGTTTTCTTGCATTTTATTTAGTTCAGAAAAAGAATATATTTAGTTTCTTAGCTAACACCATCTGAAGCAATTCACAGCATTTTATACAGGCCTGATTTAACAGCTTACATGGATTCTTGGTTGCAATGTACACTAATGAAATCTACAATCAATCTCAGCTAGATGCACTTTTAAATATGATAAAGCATGCCTATGCTAGATGCTAGCACATTCCACATCTTATCTGCCAGCTTAATTAAGAAATGCAAGCATCACAAGAAAAAACATACTCCACTTTCCTAATGACACTTTCTATCTTAAAGAGTGCACATCTTATGTAAACCCCTCCAGTGACCTCTCCACTTCCTTTGCCACCATAAAAACAAATATCTTATGCACTTGCGAAGCCCAAATATGCATGATCAATTAATGACAGGATTTAAGAAAACACGCTTCACTTTATGGCATGTAGCAACACCTCTCTGCATTGCCTCATTGCATACAGACCTGATGATACTTAGAAAAACTTCCAGGACCAACCTACAGGCCACAAGGCCTCAGTGTCCCATCTCCCCTCTTCTCATGTCTTGTACAGACCCAGAAATCAGGTAACTTGTCATCCTCAAGGAACTTGAGGTTTTTCTGCACAGTTCAACATAACCTGCCAAATGCTGTTAGAAGAAACCACCTCAAAAACACATAGTACAAAAGGACAGGAAAAAAAGTTCTACTTTGTTTGGCGTTACTCAGGTCATTGTCTATCACCCAAAACACCTACAACTCGATATATCATAGGAGAAGGCAACAACTCCAAACTTGAGGATTGCTCTAGTTATCTATGGTTTGAAAAGTTGCCTTCCCTGAATCCAGACCTACAACCACACACTATGGGAATTCCAAGGAAGGACAGTATGAATTTTAGATTACAGGAAAGGACAAGAGAAACACAAAGACAAGGCACAGAGGAGATACAGGATCAGACCACAAAGCCAGAGGAGATACAGGATCAGACCACAAAGCCAGATGGCTTACTATTTTGGGTTCATCTTCTGAATTCAAGTGAAAGCAAATAAAGCTCATCCACAGCACTGGACCAGGAGAGTGACACAAACTGAGATTAACAGAAACGAGGAGGCAGCAGAGCCGACAAAACTAAATGTGTTAAGGAGCTAATAACACTGCAGAAATCCCAAGTGCAACTGCAGCCTGAATTAAGAGTGTTAACTCATACGCAGCTGTGAGATTTCAAAGGCTGAAGGTGTAATCATCGCAAAATAATGCCAGTCAGCACATAAACCAGGACGTAAATACACACTGTGGACAAACAACTCCACTATAGGCAAAGATATTCCTATAAATAAAGATATTACCTCCTTTCTTTTCTAAACAAAATTAACACATGGGCTCAGTCTGGTGTGCCTGCCCTGCTTGGTTTGCACACCTAACGAACCACCTAGGACAGAAGAGTCTCCTGTAAGCAAGTACACAACAAAATTGATTTAGCAGAGCTCTGTATGGAAAGCTCTGAACCGAGGCCCCGCAAGCACCTTACTGAGCTACAAAAAGGCATTATTTTCTTCTGGAAGCAGAGATGACGAAAAGATGTTGTGATTGAAATTCGGTTGTAGCTACCTACTTTACTGGATATAAGGATGTCCATTCAAACAAAGGAATCTTTAAACTATTCTATTTAAGCATTAGAAGATTAAATTTTTAAACAAATCAGTACAATTTAATAATGTAAAATGAGGATATGAGTTATAAAATAATTTAATGAAAATACACATATATTTAGTATAAAGACATTATCATCTAAACAGTACTTAACTATTTTAGCTACTTTTATTTAGCTACTTTTCCCCAAATCTAGTTTTTATGAAGTAAATTATATCCATATGCTTACAAATTTCAATTCACTGAATGCAAATTCTTAAGAGTTTAGGCAAAATTCTTTATGTAAGTGGTAAAAACACTTTTAGTAAAAGTGCCTCCATTGAACTTTAAAAATAGAACAATTCCTTTTTGTCCAAAGCATGAGTATTTTCTTTAGGTATCTTCTTTGGACTAGTACTCTTAAGCCTCCTTAAAATAAAATACTGTTCAGAAATAGAAACACTTTAAGGAGAAATTTTCAATCTAACTAGAAAAAAAAAAACCAAATAAAAATGATAGCAGAAGTCATCAAGAAAAGCAAGGTGCATTAAGATAAATCCTACAGCTTGTTTAAAAAGTTTTATTTTTACAGACAACTTTCACTTACCAAAAGTAAAAGATTACATCAGACAATAGAGGAAAAAACCTTGGCAGACAATTATTACTGAGGATGCAGTGTAACACACCAAATGACACAGCCCATTTGGGTTTACTGGGTTCAACCCAGGTTATTGCACACTGTTTCTCATAGGACTTACTTGCCCAGATGCAGCACTGCACATGGACTTATTTAATCTATTTGGCAAGAGCTCAGTTTGAATTCATGAGCCCTGCTAAACCCATTAATATAAGGCAGAGACCACATTAGCACCAGCAGCGCCACCTTAGAGCAGGACTAGCACTGAGGCACATATTTTAAATCCTGATGAACCTTCACTGACTTTATAGTCTCTACTGACGCTATAGGTTAGGAAAACCCAAGACAGATATACCTAAACTAACTTTACATGGTGCCAACTAAGCCATGGCAGGATTTATTAGCCAGATTTGCAGTAGGGTAAAGGCATCCTAAGTACCCTCAAGCTCTTGGAAGGAATATAGTCAGATTCAGACAAAGCTGATCTAGTCACGCCGTTTCAGTTTTGCTGGCTTCCCAGGGCTCCGCAATTATCACGAGCAGTGGGAAGCTCCCTTTCCTCACGATGGCATGGAATGTACCACAGGTCTTTACAGAACATTGAGCTGCCATCCTAGAGCATGTAAGAGATGCAGGCATAATTATCCCTAAACAACTACTGGTATCAATTCCTACAGAGGAAAAGTGCAGGTTCTAAAAAACATTACTTTCACTACTGTTTACAGTAAGTTCACTTCTGTCTCTGCTGGTGGCAGTGGTGGAGATCTCAGATGAGGCAAGTTCCACTTAGGTGCCACAGGAGAGGATGTCTCATCAGAAAGCCTAAATTTTATGAAAGAATTTTAAAAGAAACAAATATTTATTCCTTACAATTCTTTCCAATGTGTAACTCAAAGAAAATGAAAGATTTTTAAGTTTTTTCCAATGTTTCCTTTATTCTAACACCTATTCTATACAGCTCTTGAGAAGACTATTTTTCACTGAATTGGTATCTAGAACTGACATTGACTCCTTCGTCCCATTATTTGTTTCCATGTGTCTATTCCTAAGGGTTATGAATAAACTTTGAAAACGTGAGCCAATTCCTCTTGTCATTTCTTTCAACTGTGAGGATCCTGAAAAAGCTTTAAATAGTTGGAACTGAACCATTATCAGTGAGCTGTGAGGAAGCTGAAAAATCATTTAAAAAAGCTAAGTGCTTATAGGTTTACCACCCATCAGTCATTCATTCAACTATTAAAATTACAATCTCAAATGATTCCAGAGTACTAGAAGCCATGCTTTGTATACCATTTGAAATATATGCTCCACCAAACCTGACACATAAAAAAGAAAAAAGATGGAGTCTAAAAATACATGAAGAAATTATAACATGAATAAACTTTAAAATTGTGTGCCTTTGTCTACATTTATTGATTTGCAACATTCAAGGCTCTTTATGAAGTCCTGATTGCCAGCCCCTGATTACGGGGTGAAAATACAAGGGTTATTTCAGTTTACTGTCCATTCCCTTTCTGGAATCTCACTATGGTCTTGCAGTTAGATAATATAAACCAACAATTTTGACAGATAAATCATTAATATCATAGAAGATATTTTATTAATTTTAAATTTGCTTACTTTAATTCTAGGTCTTCAGCTCAATGCATGAGACAGTAAACAGTACAACCCTCATCTGAGAAGAGCCCAGAGAGTTTTAGTCCGATGTTTCTTCCTATGAATGTTCTTCCATGCTTTTAAGCATGTTCACTCCTAACTTTCTATTTGCACTGTATTCTTTTTGAGCTACTGTATTTCAGCCATGCTCAAAATTGCATTTCTTATTAGTTAGAATTAAATTAGAATCACGAATGTGGTAAGTAGCCTAGATTATTTCTCCTGTTTGGAGAGATCATACCTAAACATTATTTTTGTCATAATCATGTTACTCATCTACCTAACTTATTTTGTCTCCTTTTAGGGCACAGACATTTCTGTTCCTAAACACCTTTGCAATGTCCAAGTTTTGTTGTCTTACTACTGTCCCTGTTTGTGTAAGATGAATAAATGCAACACTGTTTTTCCTCCAAACAGAAAAAAAATTACATCCTCTGGAAATAATCTTGTCACACTGGTATCTGACTGCTTACTCTTAACAATTAATTTCCTCTCTTGGTCAATTCCAAATCTTCAACAATATTTAACTTTAAGCCTACAGCAAGCAACAAAACGGGAGAAGTCTTTAAAGCCCACACAGCCTGTCATCTCTCATATGTTTGCTTATACAGGCAATGAATCAAATCAATCAATCAATCCGCTGTCAGGACCATAGCAACATATTTGGCATCTGCAGGAGAACGACACCCCATGTGAACACATGCTCCTCTCCAGTTAAATTTCTTACAGCTCAAAAGAAACCCAGCAGTCGCCACATTTGTAACATGGCAACATGGAGCTTCCTGCCAAGGGTTCCCCCTCACCAGCTTCTGTCCTAAGTGCCCAGCCAAAGCAACAGTCCTGGAAATGAAACAAAGAGCAGCAGAAGAATATTAGGAGCTTCCCGTTGACAGAGCCTGCAGAGACAATACGCCCTGGCAATCACAGACCCCTCCTGCCTGACTGGTTTGATGTCCATGCCTGCTGGCACACTACAGCACTGACATTACAGGCTCAGACATACATCCTCAGGCTTGACAGTGTATGTGTGTGACTACCTCAGTTAGGAAGGATAAATAGGTTATGATCCATAGCTTGGACTCATTTCTTGACATTTTTATAGCCCTTTCAAGAATAACATGTTCTTGAGGTCATCCTGAAACTCCAAGTCATACATGTTTTTACTGGTTTTCCTTATTTATTCTGAGTCCTCCCCGCTTGACCAACAATGAGGAGGAGGATGAGAACAATATGATTGTTATTATTATCATCATTAAATGCACCATTAGTGATTCTCACAGTTCAAAGCTGGGTAAGAAAAATAGATGCAAATTGTTCATGCCATTGAAAAGTTTAGTGTCTCTTCTGTCATTATAAAATGAAATTTGTTCTTACTGAAGGCCTCCGAGCTGTTGTGGTTTAAACCAGCCACTTGAAGATTAAAAAAAAGGGAATTGATATCAATGTTATTTCAATTGAGAAAAAAGGAAAACACTTTTTTGCCAAACTCTTTTTTTCATATATACAGCATATTCTGATATCTGCAATATTAATAAGTTCCCTTTTAAATGAGCTGTTGAGTGGATGGGAAACGGAATGCATCCCACAATTTACCTGTTCATACCGGAATTCCTCTCTTGAAGTGAGTACTCATTAAAAAAAGTCATCTTAAAATGTATAGATATGCATGCTTGGTATGCACATTTCCTGAATTCCACTATTGACTTCTGTGTATTTACAGAATAATATTAAGAAATCATAACAGAGACTGTGAATCAATCATGCTGAATTTTTGAATTACTGTCATTCTCCTCTCATTCATCAAGTAACAATTAATACTTCTCATCACATTCCCCATCGCTGGTGGTGTTCAATACTCTGGAGGTCTCCCTGAACAAGCTGGTTGTCTGTTTGACCTTCACAGCTCCCCTTCCCACCTAAATTATTCTGTGATTCTATAAAAAGGCTTCTGTTTTGTATTTTAAAATTTTACTTCCTGTGGTTTTAATGTAAAAACTTGGCTTCCAGAACAGAGGGAAGGCAGCCATTAACATTAGATGCCATTAACATCAGTAGCCTCTAGTTACATTCTGCAAGAGAAGCAGTGAGCTGAAAACTTACAGGACTGTCCTATTAAAATAATTTGTGAGACCTGCCTTTAGGAGTGCTCGCAGAAGCACTGCCTTCCTTTCAGATTGTTCTTTTTAGGCAATCGTCACATTTCATAGGGCTGCAGTGTCACAAATCGCACAGGAAGGCCTACAGAATGAAAACATGTAAACTGCCAGATAAATTAAGACCCTATAAATAGCAATGCTTTTATCAGAATAAATAAGAAGACATTCTTGATGTACTTTACCACAAATGGGATACCACAACAGTATTTTCTGAAGCACCTTAGTCAGTACATTATTTAAAATAACACTCGTCAAAAACTCTTGTATGGGGCAACAGAGTTCAGCTCTGTTGAGAATTCTCTCGTGACTATTGCCCATCACTGGAAAGACTTTCAAACACCAAAATATTTTAATTTTTCAAACTTTTCTACTGAAAAATTAATTTAATATCTTGATAACAAAGTGAGCAGCTCTTCTCTTGAACACTCTTTGTTCGTTACGGAGGCCTTCCCTGTTATTTTGTGTCATCTACTGTATTTTCTCCCTCACATTTTAAGCGTTTCAAAGGCATCTATGGAGAGAAATGAAACTGGTATGTAAGAATTTCATTTGAGGCTTCTCATTTCCCATTATCAGCAGCTTGGAAGTCTTGTCTTGAGCTTACCTGTTCAGTTCTGTGTCATGCCCTTGAGGCAAGATGAGTGATGTCCGACTATGAAACTCCTCTGAAGAGGCAGAGTCTAAAAATGTTTTAAAGGAGCATCTAACCTCTTCCTGCACAGCAGGGCAAACACTCTTTTGCTACTCTGTAGCTTGCAAAGATGTTAAAACACTTGAAATTATTTTTGTTGCAATGAAATGGGACTTTGTGGGCACTTTGTGGCATTGCCGTTTAATTTGCTAACCTTTCACTAGGCAGAAAGGTATCATTTCAGCTCTTCACAGTGCAGAACAGCTCTAAATGCATTAACACACCACAGTCAGCTGGCACTATGAGGCTTTCTCACTACGAAAACAATGATGTCAGCAACGAAGATGTGCATTATATCACTTTACGGTCAATATTTTGACATATTTTATGTTTTCTGCTGAAACCTACTTGCAACACCCTAAACCGTGAGGAGTTTAGGGATTCCCTGCTCTGGAAGTCGGTAAGGCACAGAGAGCTGGCAGGCAGGGCATCAGCTGATACACAGAGCATAGCTGATAAAGCACCAAAGAGTAGACAGCATTGCACTGAGAAGGCACAAATGTCTAGATTCAAAAAAGGATGATGAAAAATACTGGGGACTGAGAAGGTGATAGGCTACAAACCATCTCAGATGAGCTGTCCCTCCTTTCTCAACAGTAAAACCTCTAATTGCTATGAGCACACAGGAAATTGTATCAATTCTGAAGTTGGCAGATTCATCAAAACATTACCATGGTCGCTCACGCTGGTCACCTATCCAGGCAAAACCCTGTTTCCACTGGCAGATCGTGTATAACAATAGAGAAAAAAAGGTGCAGATTATTTAAAATAATCTGCCCCATGTGAAAGCTGCATCTCAGTTTCTACTAGTTAAATATTATCCTAATGCAAGCATTTTTAAGTTTGCTGGTATCTTCTTAGAATCAGCTATAAGATTTTAAGATTTCAGAGTTGCATACAAATACCAAAGCTCTCAAAATTTTGCTAGATTCCAGAAACACTGCCTCACTGCCCTACAAGCCACCTCACATGCAATTATCCTATGGTGCCACTCATCAAAGATGGACTAGCACAGAACATGGTGGTCCTGGCATCCGAGGCAGATGAGTCAGGGAATAGAGGAGCTGGGCAAGATGACTTCCAGAGGTCCTTTCCAACCTCAACCTTTCTGGGACACTGTGAGCAGGCAGTTATTCTGGCTGACACATTTTTTTAGGATGTGCTTATATACAAGACACTGCTCATGAGTTCTCAATATCAACATTTTGAATGGATTTATGGGAGTCAACAGAACTCTGCAGAATTTCTGTAATGCAGTTATGAGCAACTAAATCCTTCCTGCTTTCTCATTTTGTCTTGAAGCATTTGAAATCTGAACAACTTCATATTTTTTCCCCAAATTAGTTCCTACCTATTCTGGCACAGAAGGTCTATGAAATTCCATCTAACCAGACAGGCTGGCATAACAACGGAGAGGGAGAAATAAAAAGAAACAAACATACATTTGAACGGCAGTAGTGCAGAATGCTGGTTTTTGTCTTCCCATGAAATGCTGGGCTAAAATTAGAAATTTTACTCTAGTCTAGAGGAATACAGGTTCAAGAAAAACAAAATAGTAATGAAAAAAAAAACCCCAAAACTACACTATGAAGATGTGGGTGGAGAGACCTAATTCTTTTAATACACCAAGGCAATCCCCTTTAAATTTAGAAAGAAAATATTCCTAAACTTCTTTTTAAAAAAAATACAAGTCTTTTAATGCCTTAGTTAAAACTTTCAACTTAATCACCATTGAACAACTAAAGACCACATTTGCAACGTCAGCACTTCAGTGAGAAAAGCCATTCTGCTCCTCCAAAGAACTGTTCCATGAGCAGGTATGGAGCAGGTAAGCAACCAAACTTGTAAAAGCACCAACATTTATAAATCTAAGAAGTGCATAAAGCTTTCAGGATTTCTGTGACAGAAAAACCTCTGACTGCCTGACATACTAAACACAACATTTTTTAACTTTAAAATTATTTTTTAAAGATACCTGCCTTCTCCTATGGAAGTTACTTAAATGCTGCCCATCTATCTCACTGTGCCCATTTCCCTTTTCCCCTTCCCTCAGGTTTCCTTTCAAATACTGTTTTTTAACCTGATGATCAACTTCAAGTGAATTTTACAAAATCAGAGATGTCGAACCTCATTGGTCATAACAGGAAATTAGAGACATCAAAGACAGTAAGATAGAAAGCATGGGAAAATCAATGGCTGGAGAGAGGAGAGGCAAATTAGTGCCCTTATGAAGATAAGGCTCTTATCCATTCTAGCCCATCAGCAGCCAGTCCACAAAGCAACACACACAGCCTTGAATCAGGGCACACATAGGATGACTCTGGAATTACCTACTGTGTGACCATGTGATACTGCTTTTCAGATTGCTAGTTTATGTAAGTTAGTATTTGACTAGTTCCAAACACAGTAATACTTAGAATAACGCAAAACAATTAGGCAAACAGAAAACACAGGGAAAAAAAGAATTATTTCTAATCTTCAATATCCCAGAACATGTTGGCGTAATTATGAATGTCAATGTTGGTAAACTGTTTAATGTATGAAAATTCAGTAATGTATTAAAAAAAATCAGTATTGCAATGAATTTCATTCAAAGGGAAGTTAAAATGTATTATGGATCATGAGGAAAACTCTCAACCAAGAGACAAACAGAGCTATTTTGGGAAGTGAACAGATGGCTATAGAAAAGCAGACCCAGAAAACCCAAGAACAATACAGAGAGTCAGAGTAAGGGGGCTGGAATGTGTTATAACTGGAGAACTCACTTTTCTTATTTTACTGCAGACACTTTTTGATAAAGCTGGAGATACTACAAATATACAACAGAAAAGATATAAATTACAGTTCCAGTTATGTTAGTGACTTGCAGAGCAGTTTTGGCTATTTTTTTACCTCTCTGTACACACAAGCATTCACATACAACAATTTAGAAAATCTCACTACTTTGCAAAGCTTCATATACTTTTTCTATGATGCCAGAAGCAATAGGGAAACTAAAAATTAGTGTCTAAAATGTATCTTATTTGCTTTGTAACTTTCCTATATGAATATTTGTATTACAAACTTAAACAATTTACTAAAGCCAAAACAGTATATATAACATTTTTAAATTGCAACAAATGTTTGGCCCACTGTCACATCTGTAATTGTAGACCTTTACAATTCTTAAAAGCTAAGAAAATCAATGAAATGTGCAAAAAAAAAATATCTCAATAATCTTATCTCACATTTCCAAGAAAAAAAAAAGGCAGCACCTCTTCTTCTTCCCAAATATTTGATTATTAAAAGATTTTTAAAAAGATAAAAGTTAACATTTTTGCAGTGATACACTCTGCAGTTTTAGATCAGTGTTAAAGGATTAAACCAGCTCCCTATTGATAATTTAAAATTCAAATAGAAAAGATTAACAAATACATGCAAACACCTATACAAATACGATTTACTCATACTTCAAACTGTCTGGACAGAAACCAGAGCTCCTCAAAAAGCTAGGCAGCTCCACTGAAGCAGTGCTATGACTGAGCTGAGCTGACAAGTCTGCCAAGGTCAGCTCTAGAACTGAACTACCACGTTGAAATGGCTCCTAGATCTGATACCAGCTACCCATACTTCAGTCTGGGCAAAACAAATCACGTATGTCTATAAATAAAAACCTAAATACATCCAATACGAAAATTCAGAATTAAAGCAACACTAATTGGATACCTGTTTCATAGTCCTGAAGTAAAAAAGTCCTGTATTTTTCCCATCCAGTAATTTTCTTACTCAACAAAGCATTTCTCTTTGTAGAAACAAACAACATGTTTATCTCAGAGTTGTGATTTCAGTGGCATATCTATCTATACTTGGAAAGAATGCAAACCACCTCTACTTATTATCTGCCTATACATTTTCAGAGTTTTACATGTTTCCTGACTGCGAGCCTGTTTCCTTTGTTTTTACAGTACAGCACAGCACAAAGATGAAAGAAAAAAAATTTACTTCTTCAGAATATTTATCAGAATTTTACCATGTTCTCAACACTTTTTGATGCTGTGGTTTGCATGGAAAACCAACACTATATAGGACAAGTAATTAAAAAGCTCTTCTAGCAGGTATTGGCAGGCAGTTCCAGGGAGACAGCTGTGCTTGTGTCCCAGCTGATGCTCCGGAGCAGAAGGCAACAGACAGTGGCTGCCAGAGGAAGCTCTTGATGGAGAGGGACCATTCTGAGACCAAACCCAACAAAATTCTGCTGTTAAGCAGAACTAAAAGAAAATGCTAAGCTGAGGAGACAGCTTCTGGCTTTTCCCATCTATTTTTGGAGGGCTCCCTCAGCCTTTAGGGCCAAAGGCAAGGTGATTGCAGCATGCTGTGAAGCCAGACACCCTGGGAAGCCTGAAATCATTAAAACACTCATTTAGACAGGAGGAGAAAAGATGAGTGAGTACAAATTCTAAGCTGGGAAAAAAACCAAACCCCTCTTTTTATATCATCTCGATTACTGTAACACCTGGTCACCTTCCAAAAGTCAATTAAGTGACATGCTTTAGGTGCCTTCTCTTTTAATCCACTTTTTCTTTTTTTCTCCTCAGATATTATATGGTTTATATGATTTTTTTAAGGCTGCCGTGCTCCTTGCACTCCTCATTACAAAAGAAAGAAAAATATCTTCCAGTGAAATCGAAGAATGGAGATGTTAATCTTTGCTGCTTTCTCATTTGAGATTCTGCTTCAAGCAAGACAGAGAAAAGCGCATCTGCAAATAGAGTTTATCCTTGCTGTAGGCACTCCACTGTGTCTAAGAACAGGTTGTCAAACACACACATTACCTCTGAACTTCAGCTGACAAGCTAGGTACGCAGAGCTCACTCCATCTAGCACCTTCAAGTTGTTAACACCTTGAATTTGATTTTTTATTTGGTGTCTTGTATAGAGAATAGACAGAAAAGAATGACTGTCCCTCACAGCCTTCACAGCATTCTTGAAATGCTTTAAAGAAAACTTAGGGGCTTATGGTTAACTTGCACAGGTTATTATTAATGCAATCTTTTTACTTTGCTGAAAGTTAATGGATTCCACAAAAGCCATGTTGCTGGTTGCCAGGACCAAGCAGTCTTCTTGACACTGGGATATGCTGGACAACATTAAAGGGAAGTAACAGAATAGAATTCACTAATAAGAAATTCTAATACTTCCAACCTCAAACACTTAAAAGTTCTGTATGTAGAATTCAATCAATAGCACCTCTGTTCAAGATGCTGGCTCCCAAAAGTTTTTGCCTCTGTCACCTTTTATATCACCACCTTTTATGTACTGTTTCAACTTGCTACCGGTTTTCTGTAATCTGATTTCCACCATAATGAGCTGGCTGTTTTCTAAAAATTGAGGTAAAAAGGAGGTAAACCAGAGATCAGTGCCACAACACTGAAATAGCTGCCTGACACAGAAAAAAATGCCACAGCAATGGCTTGGATTTCATAGGTATGCTTCAGAAATGCATTTAATAAATTAATTTTGCAAGGAGTGAATCACAGAATAATAGAATTTTAGATATGATATATAATGTTTATATAAGCTATATGATTTAAAATATATACAGTTTAATATATCATTTGCTGGATCCTCATGTATTATGGAAAAAAATAGTTTTTTAAAATTCTAACAATTAATATAATGAGGTGGGAAACAGCACTTAGTGCAATCAGTCTAGAATAATAAGGCATTAAGATAAATGTTCATTGAAAGTACAAAAAGTAAAAATTGCGTTGAAATTGTGTTTTGCACAAAAAAGTAAGACAGCCTTGCTATGATATTCAACTGTTAATTAAATGCAAGTCTAAAGTCATCACATAACTCAACAATTCACAAAAAGTATACATTCTGCCAAGATACATAGACAATGAATAATTAAAGGATGGATCCAAGGCAGCACTGTAACCCATCACACCAGAACCCCAACAGGCACTTGGTCCTCCTCCTGTAAAGACACACGTTGCAAATGGCTACTCTCACTATGAAATGTAAACAAAATTTTGAGAGTAGTCTGAAAGATATGTTAAACTCTGAAATCAAGCTGTTTATTCAATCCTCTGCAACTAATTTGGAGACAATAAGTGATTGCAAACAAATTTAGTTTTCTTAACTTAAGAATGCTCATCAGAAAAGCCACATGACCTATCATTATAACAAAAAATCTAAAATATTAGCAGTTTTGTTTCATTATAATAGGATATTCAAATACATCATCAAAGAAAAATAATCTCAGTACAGTGGCAGTTGTAAAAGTAAAAGGCACATCTCAGAGTAGAGTTTCAGGAAGTACAGACTCTTCTAAAACTAAGCTGTTAATGCAAACATTGCAGATTCAAATGACAGAATGTCAGAAGTGAAACATGCAACCAGAACTATGCTTACAACCTGGTGTCATGAAAGACACAGGAATACAATTTCCAGGAAAATAATCAATACTTACACCATATATCTTACTCGTACACCTTATTTATACACTACTTGCTCAATACATCTTTTAAAGCTGGTAAAGGGGCAAAAAAAAATCAAAAGGAAAACCAACAAGTGAGCTCCTAAAAAAAATTCCTGTAAGAAGACATGGAGATAGAGGAGAGGCAGGAAAAAGTAGTAAGAAGTGGGTAAATCAACACCAGAAGCTGTTTTTGCAAAGAAAATTTTCCTTTCTAAACCTCCTCATCTTAAAATAACACCAGAGCTATTTTTCTCACTCATACCGTATATAAATAACACTTACAATCTTCCTTTACATGAACTATACCACTGAAGTCAATGGTAACTGCTCTATTCCACTCTAAGATGACTCATAAAATCCAGTAATACAGGTTGATATTTAAGATTTCTCAAAAAGGGATTAAGGATTCACACAGACCCACATTCACCAATGCTCTATAAACGGAAGAGCTGCACTTCTGTACTATTTTTCTCTTCTAATTTTATAGTCTTTATTTCTCAGAACTTGGCAGGAAATAAGGGGTGGAGGTTTCCAGTCTCTCATTTGGTTACAATCAGTGCATTCTACATCCATAATCATACTGCTGGGTGACTGCTCATCCTGGTTCCACCCAGGCAGTAGGTGCTGTCCTCCATTAAACATCCTGAATGATGGAACAACTCAAAAGCATTGAGCCAAAGCCTGAAATAATGGTAACAACATGTAATTTTTATTAAGGCCTGACTAAAATAACATAAGATTGGTTCAGAAGCAGAAGTTAATTTAAGATGAAGTGTAAATGTGAAATAAAATACTGGATAAATAACCAAGAAAAAAGGATTCCAACTACATTGATAGTCGTCTGGTAAAACTGGAATGTAGTAAAAAGTCTAAGCTACCAGCGTGCAGTAATGTCAGCCAAAACCTAAAATAAATACTGCAGGCAAAGTCAATCCTGGCTATTTGTTCCAAAAAAATTAGAAAAAGCTTCTTTTAGGAACTCCATTCCTTTCTTGTCCCCAAGTTGCTGTTTCTTCTGGTACTTTCTTGCCTCACAGGGATCACAAAAAGGGTGAAGGAATGAATATATTAGGATCCACTCCCCAAACAACCCATCAAAATCCTGACTGTGTACACTAAGGTAGCCTGTTTCACACTTTGGAGCGACTCCCAGGCCACAGGTTGTTCAGTTGGAACCCATGTGAAAGGCAGGATAGTTTGCATTAGTGGTAGAGTAACAGCCCAACAGTAACCCTAGCAGACACAAGGCTAGTGATGCAGCCCCCAAGCGCTTAATTATTACAAATTATTCAAACCAGCTATTCTTAATCTTTTTTTTTTTTTTGTTAATTACAAATACATTTCCTTGGGTTTTGAGCCCCTCAGGCTTTATATTTTGATTATTTTCTTCATAATACTAATTGCTAGAAATATTGCAACTTTACAGATTTCCCTGTAATAACGCAACTTCAGACATAGTTACAGAAGAAATTCAGTATTTCGGCAGTTTCTTGCACCAATACCCAATGTCTAGCATTTGGTGTTGTAACACAACCAGAAAAACAACTCACTCAATCCAAGATTTAATAACCTTATTATGCTTATTTAATTTAAAGTGATTCAGCATCTGTCTTACTGTTTTCAATCTTTTCATATAAGCCTCAACAATTAACCAATCAGGAAAGCAATTTATCAGACCCAGATTTTGGCTCCTGTAGCATCATCTCCAAAATACAGTGAAATAAATGTTTCTACAACAAAAAGAATGCAAAGAAAATACACGAGCAAATGTTTTAGCTCCTCTGCAGTTTCATAATGAAAATGTTTGCATCTTTAGCCTTCAGTCTGTGTGCTAATAGCAATCTCTATCTCATTTTTGTCTTTTAAAAGAGAACAACAGCTACCTTTATTGACTAATCTTTTGAATAGTGATACTAACTCCCTAAAAGTTATTGAGATTAGAAGGTAAGTTATTAAGAGGTAAACTTATTAAGAGTAACAGTTATTAAAGCTAATAGATATATCAGACTATCTCCAACTATCTAATAAAATTACTCAGATAGCAACAGTTAAAAACAAGCAGTCCACAAATCAAAGTAATAAAAATATGGTTACTGCTCAGTAGTTAACTATTTACTTATTTCAGCTTTTTTGTAAACATAGTCTTATATGTACATACTTCTAATACACTAATTTGAAACACTGTTTGTAATACCAAGTTTTTTCAAATTTCAGTATCTGCAATATATCTTTATTATTATAAATGCTCTGCTGTTCCTAGAAAAGTATTTGTAAGGACTGGGACAAATAAATTCTCTGCAGGAATGAAAGAAAAAGCAAGAAGTAGTTTGATTTATAGAGTTCATATCAAAATTGGAGATAAGAACTCTGTCTAATCATGGCAACTTCATGTGCACTGTTTAGTGGTGGTAAGAAACACAGCTGTTTCTCATAACGTTTTCCATAAATAGGCATCTGCTGATTTCATATTTTAATTTAAAATTTAAGTTTAAAGAAAAAACATTACTCATATAAAAAAAAAAGACACTTTCATATAAGAGTCTTAAAAATTTTAACAGGTAACCAGAGATTATATAAGAATGCAGGTTGAATGCAGAAGTACATCACAGAAAAGAAACCTCCAACATACAGCTTTTTCAGTCCCGGTTGTTGTAGCCTCAGGTTTATCCTAAACTTTGAGCAATACAAATATGCGTTATGGGGAAAGGAAGTGCAAGAGCAACAGAAGGTCAAAACATTTCTTTGTTTCAATGGCAACAGTAGATAATTGTCACTGCAAGGCCTTTACACACAAGCTCATATACATCACTGTGAATTCAAGCTATTCAGTGTTTCACAGAGTACTCAGAAAAGTGTTTGTAAGAAACTAATTTGATTTCAATTATATTATCTCATTTTTCCAAGCTTTGCCAAAATTTATCCTTTTGATTTACACTAGGGTACGAACTTGAAAAAAGAAAAGGAGAAGCCTGTTGCGCAGTATTTTGGAAAAACTTCTGCAAGAGCAAGATATATAAGTGTATTACTGCATACATCTCTGTCTCTCTTACTATAAATCCTGCTTCATTATGTATGACAGTGATTTTGCAAGAAACAACAAGAGCAAATTATTTCAGATACATATTCCATGTCTAGTAATCATCCCAGAAGGGAGCATACAGCTATGAGAGCTATATTAGGAAAGTAAAAATGAGAAAAATGAGAGCTTCCTCCTGCCCTTAAATACAAAGTGTTCCTACAGTTCAACAGGATTGACTGACAAAGTTCACATCTTCCAGACAGTTATTCATCTCAGTCTTCCTCTTAATCTTTGCTATTTTATATAAATGGTAGCAGCCACAATGTGCTAGCACTTTGCAGTCATTCAAGAAGAAATGGTCCATGCCCCAGGAAGTTCAAACTCTGAAGACAGGCAAGTGGGTAGACAGAAGTCAGGGAAAAGAAACTTAAAAGTCAAACAAAACAACTAGATCCACTATCACAGCAAATAATTGACCTGTAAGCTGTGAACATGACAAGCTAAAAGGTTGATGGCTGGAGGGAAAGAACCAGCAGATGAATTCTTCTGGGTTGTGCCACGCACTGATGCTGTAGAGCAGAAAGCAAAATTGAGTATGAAAAAAGCAGACAAGCAAGCAAGTGCAAGGCTTGACAAGAAAAACATAAGCAGAAAGTGATACTTATATATTGTCTTTCATGTTCTGTCATTTCTTAGCTTCTAAGTAATTCCTTTTATTATGCTGCTACAGCTTTTCTAATCAAATCACTTGGGCTCTGTCAACATTCTCAAAACATTAGTTTTTACATCTCACCCACACAAAAAATGGTTCTTTCAACAGAAAGGCCATTTCCTTCACTGAGGATAACCTTCGAAGAATGTGCTGGACTTAAAAAGCAATCCTTGCTGTGAGACTGGAAATGCAAATTAAATTTGTATCTTATTTTTATCCACTGCTTTTTGCAAGTTTAATAGGTTGAGTGTTACATAAGCATTGTTATAATTTTATACATAAGGTTTTTATAAAGAAAAAACCAACTGTCTAAGACCCTAGAGAACTGACAGAAAGGAGCTGCATGAATACCAGGTTTGTATCACAAGTAAAGTCTCCCTATTTCTGTCCTTAATTTCTCCTCCTTGCTTGCTTGGCACATTTTTGCTCTGCTGAAATCTGTAAATCTAAGCAATTAACTCACCAGAAATATCTAAAGTGGCTCCAAACACCTTTAAAACTTTATTTTTAAGTAAGATCCAAGGCTCTGATCCAAAAATCTCTAAAAGCTGTTCATATTTCCATAGAATTAAAAATGTTGTAAGAACTTATTTGAATGAACAAGAAAAATAGCACATAACAATGAAAAGTCAATTACAGAAAATTGTATTATATCATAGAATCACAGAATGTCTGAGACTAGAAGGGACCTTTGGAGGTCATCTGGTTCAATCCCTTGCTCAAGCAGGGCCACCTAGAGCCGGTTGCCCAGGACCATGCCCATGGTTTTGACTCCCTTCACAATCTTCCTGGGAAACCTGTGCCAATGCTCAGTCCTCCTCACAGTGAAGAAGTGTTTGTGTTTCCTCAAACAGGTTCAGGTGATACCTCCTGTGTTTCAGTGTGTGCCCATTGTCTCTGGTCCTGTCCTTGGGCATCAATGAAAAGAGCCTGGCTTGGACTTCTTTGCACAGTCCCTTTAGATATTTATATACATTGAGCTTTCTCTTCTCCAGACTATAGAGTTACATCCCTCTCGGCCTTTCCTCACACAAGAGATGCTTCACTCCTGTAATCATTTTCATGGCCCTTTGTTGGACTCTCTCTCCAACATGTCCATGTGTCTCCTTGTACTAGGGAAACCAGAACTGGAAAACACACACCAGATATGGCTTCACTGTTGCTGAGTAGAGAAGGATCACCTCCCTTGACTTGCTGGAAATGTTTTGCCCAAGGATACCATTAACCTTCTCTGTCCAAGGGCACACTGCTGGCTCATTTCAACTTGGTGTCCACCAGGACAAAGTTGCTTTCCAACAGGTGGCCCTGAGCACTTCCAGCTGCCTGTGGTTGTTTCTCCCCAGCTGCAGGACTTTGTACTCGTTTAACTTCATGAGGTTCCTGTGTGCCCCTTTCTCTAATAAGGATCCCTCTGGATGGCAGCATGACTGGTGTATCAGCCACTCACAGCAGTTTTTTTGTAATCTGCAAACTTGCTGATGGTATACTCTCTCCTGTCATCCAGATAATTGATAAAGATGTTAAACAGGACTTGACCCAGTACTGACCCCTGGGGTACACTGCTAATTACTGGCCTCCAACTAGACTTCATGTCACAGATCACTGGCTGTTCTATCAGTTTTCAAACCAGTCATTTCATCATAGAAATTTATTCACTGGTCAAGTGTGACCTTGCCTTGGTGAATCCATGCTGACTACTCCTGATGACTTTCTTATCCTTCATATGCCTGGAAATTTCAACTAAACTTTCTTTACAGATCCCTTTCCAAGAAGTCAATGCAGTTTGAATACTAATGTACAATATATACCTGTGAAACTCTATCTTTAGAGCAGCCAAGGGAAAGAAGCATCATGCACTGGGATGCAGCAAGCATTCCTAATGACATGCTCTGAATTTTAAAGGACAACATTTGGCAACAGGTGGCTGAGCTGCAATATTTGTTCAAAGCCAATCAACATGTAAGGATTAGAGACTTCTATCCAAGATTAGAAGTAAATGGTTATGTTCATATTCAAGAAATCCTTTTTCCAAAGGCAGTGAATTACCAGGAGGTGCTGTTAGGAAAGAGTATGTTTCTATATAAAATGGAAGTTAGAACCCTTATGGAGACTTAAGTCTCTTTTGTCGGCTGTACCTCAGGAATAATAACCCATTTCTTGCTCTCTACCTTGACTTCCTGCACCCTACTCTTTCCATTCTATGTTTTCAACGTAGAAACATTTTCAATATACAGATCTTCCAGCAGATCATGTCGCATTGAAGTTCATTCCTGATCTTAACTTGAACCACTAGGTGCTGCTGCAACACAGACAACAAAGAAGTACAGCATAAACTGTCCTATAAAATTATCTGGGATTTACACTGCACGTGACAAGACTGACCTTAGGACAATACATGAGAACTCTTGGTAATGTCATCCTTTACCATGCTGCAATAGAAAACAAGCCATTTTCAGCCTGAGGAGTGGTCATCTGTTTTTCTTGGACTACAAGCTTTATTCACTGATCTGTGATTCAAAAGCCACACATCGAAATGAAGCATAGATCAGTCTGTCTGCCATTGTGCTCTCCTTCTAAGCTAAGTATATAATGCCGTAAAACATACCAATGCTCAGAAACTGAGGTTTCCATCAGAACACGTAGTAAGAAGCAGGCTGCATACTTGCTCACCAAGGTAAAACATTGGTAGCCTGGTCACTGCCCAGGACCCATCTTTTGGATCTGCAGTCTCTAAGACAGCCTGGGTAACTCAACTCTTCCCCAACAGAACATTTATGGATATTATTAGCTTATCACAGTTCCCAGGTTGAGGAGTTTTCCTTGCATTTCCTTGGGACCTATCAGGTATATCTAATTGTTAGCAAGTTTAAAAATCTATTAACAAATGGAGACTGGGCTGACGCTACTGACTGTTCTCTCTGAGAAACTGGTATTTGACAGAAATGTTATGACACTAGTATAACAGGTATGTAAATGAGACTTGTGAAAAACAAATATAGTTGTAACTATAAGACTCTGCTCACACAGACAATTCAAACTACTAGTTTTTAATTTCTGATTCTCTTTTTGCTAGAGGAGCTGTATTCTGAACTGAATTTGAAATAAACTGCAGGAGACAAATTACAGATTTTAAGATGACTCTTTCAGTTCCACAATACATAGTGCTGACACTTTGCACAGGTCTGTTCTTCTCCAAACAAAAAAATTCAAGAAAGTGAATTTCCATTTTATATAGTGAATCACATCATCATTTCTTTTCAGGATGACAAATATAACACCATAATTAACTGTAAAAGCTGCCATCTTAAACAATCACAAATGTTTCTAATATTTTAAATAGTTGTCTGGGAGGATATAAACAACAGAAAATGCCCGCCATACTCTAGCTGAGAGTGTTAAATTCTTTTTATCATCAAATTTTGATTGAATCCCTGAAGGTCCAGGATGTAAAAGTTCTTTAACTTAAGCATGGGTAAGAGTACTCTTAGTTTTCTCCTAACATCACGGACTAAATTAATTTCTTGCTTAGTAGGGAATAAACTTTTCACTGCTGCTGAGAAACTCAAGATCATTCTTGAAGGAAAGGGCAAATACTAGTGGAGTTTGCTTTGAAACCTCCTCTTATATCACAGTGGAAAATTCTCATAGCCACATATTGTCAGAAACTTTGCCAGTCTCCCTACTGGAAGGAAGTGGAGGTAGGAAACCGTTAGCAAGAGGTAGTTGACAGACTACACTCAGGTGCTGCATAAACCTTTGGGATTCAGTGATGGCTGAAACACATCTCTGATCTTTCCTGCTTCCAGAAGAAATTATTCTGCACAGGAAGACTTGAAGTCAATTGTTATTTTTGACTCTTTATCAATTTGTATCATGTAGTTTGATCATTTTACGATACAATATAAACAATCTCACCCAGCAATTCAATTCATCTGTCAGCAGGGATCAATCGACCAGTCTGCAGAATCTGTTCTATAGCTTTCTTCCCAGAACAGACGGGAACAGTTGTTTCAACAATGACAGATGTAGCCTGAACAAATGCAAATTTCCTCCTGCATTCTCAGTCTGGCTCTTATGGCTGCTGGAGAAGGACTGTGCTTTCAGTGGAGATACCTACCTGTTTCTCACAAAAGTTATTTCAACTGCCAATTATTCTAAGTCTCCTGCATCTCATTCCTGATACAAATTTGTCTGAGATTGGTGTATGTAGACTCCTGATCCACAGTGTATCTCTTCTAAACGAATCCTGGAAAGAAATTTGGAAATACTGATCCAGGAGGACTTGACTACCATGCTCAGTATAACTGCCAACTCTCTGGTTTGGGGTTTGGATTTGGGCTTTTTACTGCCAAGACTCTGGGACAAAATAAACAGCAGTGACCTGAAACAGAAACTAGTTCCCAAGGTTTTAAAAAATAGGTTTACCACACCCTAATATTTTAAGCTCCTTTTTTCTTAGAAAAAGAAACATCACATTGACAGTCTGCAGTTGTCGCACAATCAACAAGTACTTCTTAGTCTCACTCTTCTCCACCATTTTCAACTGACAAAGGAAATGCTTTGCCACGTTTTTCTAAATATGAAGTACATAAACCAGCATTCTGCATGTAACTCCTTAACCTTTTCTGTTTGTCCAGGAGGACTCATTTTCTTTTACATAATATTCTGACCTATATCAGTGATGTTTCCCAGCTACTACTGCCACAATAACAATACTATTATTAGGCAAAACTAGAAGGATATTCTTCTAATGTTCCAGCAAGTCTGTTCTCTTCTACTTGTGTCATGTTTATATAGTTCTCTGCAGGACAAGATAACTCTTACAATTACATTGAGTCATCACATGAACTTTAAGTTTTGCATTTAACCATTATAAGCCACTGAAACCAAGTAGTTCTGTAGGATGAAGTGGTCTAAACCTGACCAATTTAAATAAGTTCTTATGTACTACCACTGCTAATTATTTGCCTGAAGATCAGCCAAGCTAAATCTAGATTTACTTTGCAGGAAAAAGAAAATCCAGTCTACTTAATGAAATTAAGTTTAGCCTTAACAAAATCTACTTGTCAATGCTGAATTTCATGCTACTTTTTGTTTGCCTCACTATCTTGAATTATTCTTGCATTAACATTTAAAGACCACAGCCCTTTAGTCAGACCGAAATGCCTGGTAATTCCACCCTTACCTAAAGATAGGCATAAAAATTTGTTATTTTGTAGTTACATGGCAGCCTGCCCAACTTATTTAAAATCCCTGTTACCTGCTTACAAGACTGAACTATGCAGAAAAAGGATTCTTTCTGTACTCCACTTCAGAAGAAACTCCTGAGATAAAATTCATATGCTCAGGCTGCAGGCTGCAATCAACATTTGGGTCCTAAGTGTCTCTTTCATTACTCTCTTTATTTTTGTCTAAAGTGGTAAGCTTCTAATTGTGAATCAACACCATTTCAACAGTGCAGAAGAGGTGTCTTGGATCTGAGAGGAATTTGCTTCCTTGGAGCATCTGTTTCTATCCTGGCCACCAACATGCTACATGAGTCACTGGGCCAATTCTCTTTCCCTGTGAAACAGTCCGAAATGGCCATGCACTTTCAACAGCTACAGTCATCAAAGCACACTGAAAACATGAAATATGCAATTAATACGAAGAATTTAGAAAACTCGGAGGTCTCAAAGCAGACATCAAAATACTGTGACACTTGTGGTTGGATAAACTTTAAATCTCCATTCCTCCATTTGCCATTTGTGGAAAGGAATAATACTTCCCCGCATCAAAGAAGAGAAATAAATTTCACTTTCAGTCACACTGATATGCCAAGATGACAAATTACAGAAAACCTGCAGCAAAATTAGTTACTTTTTATCCATTGTACTCCTGGGACAGTAAAGAAGGCTTATTGCCCACAAAAAATTATGAAGTTATAAAGAAATGCATAGCTACGTATTTCCAGCATTGATGAATGAAGTTCCCCATAGGAAAGGAAAAGTTTGATGACTACAGACTAACGTGATGTTCAGGCTTAAGGAGACAGACATTTTAAATCCAGGCTCTTACAAAATATGATGTGCCTCTACAACATTTAACATAGTTTTGAAAAACATAATCAAAAGCTGAATAAAGTCTCTAGATTCAGCAATACTTGGTGGAAGTGCACATACTTTAAGTTTCACAGCAAAATTTATTTTTTTCTCTAATTAATTACAGCAATATATTTTGAGATTATAAACGGAAAGGAATCCCAAGAATTCTTACTGGTTTTGACTAACATTCTTATCGGTAAATATATTTCTGGTCCTTACCATAATTTACTTGCATGGACACTCCTTGTGAGATGTTCCATAGCAAAAGGCACTTTCATTTTTTCCTGAAGGAAATTTGAATTTAATATTCAACTTCACATTATCTGTTAGAATTAGATTCTCCTTTAGAAATCAACTAATGTTTCTCTTGGAGAGGAAGGAGAACATTGTGGGTAGCCTTACAAAAACATCTCATTCACAAATTACAAAAGATTAACGAATACCAAAGTTGAAAAAAAAAAGGGGGGGGGGGACACACAACTACATGAAAATGCTTCCTAAACACCTGGTATCTATCTATCATCATACTATAATTTTCCCCATATGCATATCATCATACTATAATTTTCCCCATATACATATCTATTATAATGATAATTGAAAATATTAGTTTCCTGAAGTACAAATTTTCTAAGTAGCTATCTTAAAAGAAAGGTTCATATCAAAAGAACAACAATTAAAAGCTATTGTTACAAACAGGCAAACCCAAGTTCCCTATTATCTTCCTAAATGCCTAAGAGCCTTCTTAACTGCAAACACCAGAATCTTTTGTTTCACAGAGAACTCTACTTATCAGCTCCATCAGTGTCACTAGCAACTTTGTGCAGCCCTACTTTTATCTCATGCACACAGCCCTGGGGAACGGTTCTGCAAGGGCAAACACTGCAAGAGCAGTGCAGTATTTTTGTTTTAAGGACTGCTATATCAGTTTGTCCCACAAACAAAACATTGTCCTGTCTGAAAACTCTCAATGCAAGTCAGAGTAAACCTTTTACGTGCAATAACCCCAATCCCAAGGGTTACAAAGAAACATTAACAGAAATTCTAAAAGGATGATCACATCTCTGACAAGGTTGGATTTAAAACTGCTCTTAATCTTAAAGCAAGTCTCATTCTCTGCACAATGAGTCAGCCATCAAGATGCTTCCCATCGTGGAACCCACGAGCCTTTCTTATGCAAGACTTGCGTGTTCCATTAGCAGAGAAAAGGATTTTGGGGATTGTGATAAATACACACGCTAGCTTCTCTCCTGTTTCATTTGGATTCAAGCCCTCATTCTTTTTCTTCCCTCAAGATTACTGATAACCAGCTATTTTAGAAAGTAGTTTCAAAAGTCCTCTCCTGGACTACCGAGTGACTCCATTGTTCTGGAAAGAATAATTACCTTGGATTTTTTTCTCCCACGACTGAATAGTTTTTTCAATTCTAGAGATTTTTGTTTTAGCATAAAGGCTCTTCCTCACTAACACCATCACATCCTACCAGCTTCCAGTCTTTTCAATATGGAAGATAAAACCAATAATTAGTCGTCTAAGAAAATGTCATGGTTTAAAAAGTTAACACAATTACAAAGTCACTAATAGGTATTTATTGAAGATGAATGACAATATTTTAAAAAAATAATTTGCTAAGTGTTTGGAAGGGCAATACACTCAAAAAACCTAAATGTAAAAGCCACACAGACTCAAAAATTCTCATTCACTCTCTTTCTAGAGCACATCTTAAATGCAAATAATATATTAAACCAATTTCAAACTCAGCCAAGTCAACCAATTTAAGAAACAGGAAAAAGAAATGAGAACGTGGGTTTCGATAAAGCAGCTGGCATTTGCTGCAGAAATAGCAAAACTA
This sequence comes from Scolopax mira, assembly GCA_004320125.1. NCBI lineage: Eukaryota > Metazoa > Chordata > Aves > Charadriiformes > Scolopacidae > Scolopax > Scolopax mira. Next base: position 367,517 of record BJBW01000653.1, on the reverse strand, counting down.
TGAGTAGGGAAACAAAATTAACTTTGTTACTCAAAATAGTCTGCTGCTATCAGACAGGTAGATCATAATGTACAACACATAAAACATTCTAGATGGGAAAGAACATAGGAAGATTTTACAAAAAGAGTTATTTCACACACACACACTTTGAATTTGCTGAATCCAGGAAAGGGTGCGTGTGCTGGAGAGAGATATTAGTTTTCCAAATTGATACATGATTTAAAAAACAAAAGAGACAAACAAAATACTATATTGTCAGTAACTAAGATTTAACTAGTTTATTGGGGTTTTTCTAAATGCTAAATAAAAGTTGGACATACTAGTTATTAAACCTGGACTGGTTATAATGGGCTTTTCACTAGTCTAACCTTAGCTCTGTGCCAAATTCAGTTTTAGCTACCTTAAAATACTAGATTAAGGGCATGATCCCTCCATTGAATCAATCAAGCAGAGTTAGCTCTTTCTACGCTTAAGTTTATGTAAACAGCATATCAGCTATACACAACTGTTTCTTCTGGGTAGGTCAAACCTTAAAGGACAAAGCAGAAAAAGGGAAAAGGGATTTAAATGAAAAAACAACATTGTTGGGAGCATATTTCAAGAAGATTCAACTTACACATCAGCAAATTGACCTGTATCTTCACTGTAAGTTGACTGAAGATTTTTGCATTCATCTTCTTTATTATGGCTTGTTCTTGCTTTTCAAATATTTGGCCATGTAAACTAGACATATTTGTAGGAGCAGAGTAAAAGTATACTAATATTTACTTCTGATGGGGACCAGTTATCTTAAAACAAGCACTGTGTCATTAGTGCCTTGTTTTTGTACCTATTACTCCAGCCAACAAATGTTTAAGTAACAGTTTACTTTTTCATTTAAAAATGCTAAGATTTTTAACACTTCATGGACAGGAATCCTCATATAAAAAAGCACTGCAAAAAAAAATAATCCCCATAAATGAACAGGAAGAATGTGAAGCAGCTCCCTAACTAATCCTGCATGTCACCTCTGCGTTTGCTGTCAGTGTTGTAACTGAGCAGAAGGAAGGATCATTACCTGCTAGTTGCAAGGAAAAAAAATTCAATTGCTGTTGCTAAATGAACTGTACGAGAATAATATGATAATGACAGTGATAACTTTTTGAAATTCTTCTTTAATGTCAGATCAAGAGCATTCCATAACGTCAATGCCATCGCTGTTCACCATGTATTTAAATAACCCTACATGAAGAACACAAGAGCAATTGCGCTGGGTCAGACAAACGTCTGTTGAGCTCAGGCTCTCTTACAGAGGCAAACAGAAGACAACCAAGAAGCATTAAGCCAAGCATGTAGTGATATTTCTGCAAAACCCTGCCGGGCCCCAGCTTTTCAGACTTCAAGACCTGAAGCAGTATTTATCTTTATTTTCCCCAGTGATGCTTCTTCTTTAAGTTCACTAATGTAAAACATTTAGTATCCACAATCACTGTAGAGCAAGAAGTGACATACTATACTGTCCACAGAGAACCATTTTCATTAGTTTGAGTGTGCTAAATACTCGTTTTATTCGATGGTCCCTACTTGAAGTGAAAGAGGTCTTGCAAGTCAAGCAGGGCGATGACCTCCCCACCACAGGGCACAGCCCCGTAGCACCCAAGCTAGAGCAGAGCATGTCTGTTGACAGCAGCCAGCCTCAGCCACAATCCAGCGTCCTCCATCCAGCCCAGCTGGTCTTGAGCCTTGACCACAGGCTGTTGGGCCTGGAGTGGGTGCAGAAGTGGTTGCAGGACCTGTTCTTACAGCCAGGGCTCCGGCACTAGAAGGAGCAGTAAAATCACTTTCCTGCGTCACTGAGAGATCATCATGAAACACTATAATAAATTGACAGCCTGTAATAAAATGATTATAGTCCAAAGGAGCCAGGAGAACATAATTAGTATGCATTGGTTTTAATGCTGAAATAAAAGAGTGATTATTTAAACACTGGAAATTACTGTTTCTTTTACTGATTTATTTAAAATAAAACTTGTATCTCTTGTGTAAGAGTTAAGAGTAGAAACTCTCATATAGATGAACCAAATATATTTTCCAAACATGGGAAACAGAGATCTGAGACATCAGATAGAAGACTGAGTGTCTTCTAGGAAAACTAGAGGATAATTAATCCTCATAGTTAGGAGCCACGATAGGAAAAAGCAGAAACTCCCTGAGACCCCAGATATGCAGAGGGCTAGGGTTAGGGATCCTGTTGAAACACCCAAGACAAAGCAACACACATCACAGATGGAGCAGCATGCCTTAAACACCTTTTCCTTTGACTCGTCCAAACCATGAATTTAGTCCTGCTAACAGTATCATCAAAGAATGAACTGCAGGTAAGAAAAAAAAAATCTAGAAGAATAAGATGCAACACAAGATTACATTCTTATGATCCCCTTCACCACATCACTTCCAAGCAACAAAGCTAAAGCAAGCATATGCAGCAAACCCATGATAGGAAGCTTTTTTTATTCCCTAGAAGGAAATCACTCCATTGTTTACAATATTTCAAAAGCATTAGCTTTTTTTTTTTAATCCTTCCAATATTCACCTTCATATAGTAAGAAAAGCTAGCCTTTATTAGCAAATTATTTTGCAGAATTGCTTTCAGAATTTGCAATACCTGAACGATTGCTAATTAATGCAATTTTGCAGGTTAATTGACTGATTTGTGATTAGATAAAAAACTAAATGAATGAAGTAAGTTCCAGCTCTCATTTTCTTCTTTCATATAAAGAAGGACAACAGCGTATTTGAGATTTTTTTTCCCCCTGGTTATTGAGCAAAGCCTCAAGTATGAAGTAATTTATAAACCTAGGACTATGTGACTCTTCTTACTTATCCTCTAGGGAAAGGAAAAAAAGTGTGAAACCATGAGAGACAGTGAACAACTGAGTTTCCTTAACGAAGAATACTAAGCATTATGGTATTTTTTTTCCTCTAAAATGCAAACAGTTATTACATTCCAACACATCAGCTACTAAGAAGAGTTTGATAGCATACACTTTTTCCTGGCACGACTAGGGAATAGTGTGGTTTGCAACTGCCATGCTGTGCTAGAAAACATACCAAGCTTATATACAGTTATATCAGCAAAACTGTGCTTCTGCCAACACAGTAAAATTTATTTTATAAAAGTAAATGAGCAAAATGGCTTAGGTAGTATAAAATGCATCAACACTAGGGGAATTTTCTTCATGTAATCTATCATCAAAGTCTTACTACTTTTTCTGCACCTGTAATATCACAAAGAAACTTTAGATCAAATCTACTGAGCCTGATGTACATTGCTTAAGCTGAGGAAAAGTAAAACAGAAAAAGAAATAACATAACAGAAGCAATGACAGGAGAGCAAAATAACAGAATAGTTCTACAATTATATGTTGCAGAGTTTGCTTAATGTCCACAAATTATCTCTTCTTTGTTGCTATGATGCTTTAATACAAGACATTTCTTTATATGCTGTTTATGAAAAGGCAGCTGTTAGGCAAAATTTTAATTCTAAACTCACTTTTGAGAGAAACAGAATTAAAGAGGTTCTGCCCTGATTAGAATCAGGAAGCATGTGAGTTGGTCAGATTGAAACATTTAAATCATTTGTTTTGAAGTCTGGTGCTTGCCAAGTCAATTCTCACCAGTGCTATCCCTGCCTAAAAACGAGGGGCACACAGCTTTTTGCCACACCAAATGGCTGAAAGCACATACCTGGCACACCCATGACATACGCTCTCGCATGCAAGAAGCCCTGGAAGGGGTTAGTCTCCTCATAGGCAAATTCTCTCATGCAACAAGGTCCCAACCTTACTTCAGCTCAACAAACAAAGACAGAGGTTGTTCACCCCCAAATTATCTCAAGTGCTCAATCCCCTTGGCAGTTCTGGGCACAAATCTCAGTCATGCTATTTCTGGACACACACAATGAAGAGAAGTACATATAAATATTATGTTAGTTGTAATTACTATTTCTAAATGGAAAGAGTCGCATTAAAAACCTTAATCTCAAGTGCTCCTGGACAAACGAGTAAATAATATTGTGCGATATAGGACAGTAACAGGCTGTAGGCAGGCAACAGGCTGCAGTTTGAACTAAAGCCTGCAACGTGAACCGATGGCAGACAGCACTATTCTTTCCTTCATGTCATTCATTGTGTCATCCCCTGTCTCAGTCTTGCCTTTTCAGTCAAGAGCCACTAAACGCATATGAAGGTTTTCTGCTTTCACTAACAAGGCAGAGCATCTGCTGCTACAACAGAGATTCCTTACCCTGCAGTGAAATTTTAAAGATTTTCTTCTCCAAAACCAGCAAGATGACAAATTAGCAAACTTCTCAGTAGAAAAGCTGAATACAAAATGTTTACACTGTTACAATGGCTAACATTTCTCTCCCAACAGGGTGTAAAAAAGAAAAAAAAAAATCAGTTCAACAGATGTTGATGGATCGTCTCCACTTATGTCATAGATGTGATTTTAGCAACTAAGTTACACAACAACTGTATACTGGAGTTTTGTTCCAGGCCCTGAAGGTTTGAGAGAGGCAGCTGTTCACCAAGACAGCTACCACAACATCCAAAAAAATCCAACTAGCTAAAGCTAAGGCACACAACAGGGATATGCGTGATGTCCATGACGAACACATGCAAAAAAACTTGGATACTGACTAGACTTGGAATCTAGTTGAGATTAAACCCTCTTTAAAAATAGACAGGAACATACAATTCGAGATTTTCAACATTCATTACTCTAAATCCAATAGGAAAGCCTCTGAATTCTGATGGCAGGACCACAAGTCAGTCAATGCTTTGAGACATAACCTTCTGAATTTTCTCCTTGAAATGAGAACAACAAAACCACAGCAACAGCTCTGCATCTCTAAAGCTTTCTTTTTTAAAGAAAGCAAACTCTAACAGGGAAACTTTTAAGTGCAGAAACTCTGATTAAAAGCAAAGGGTTTGAAAACAAAACCATAGCCTTTGCCTTTGAGGAGATAGGATCTTCCTTTCAGACTTTCTCTGTTTGACAACTTTCATCCACTTCCCGGACTGAAGCAAGTATCACATGGTTCTCTGAGATGTTCCATAAATTCATTGCGTCTTAGCAGCCAAGTGAAGACTTAAGGTATTTTTCTGAGCCACACCAGCAGTCACTCATAAGCGTGAAAATGTTCATTGCAAAAAATAAAATGCTATGGCATTCTCAGATCTCCCGCAGCGAGTACACAAACAGCCCATACGTTGCTGGATTCTGAGCTACACATTTATGAAGTTATCCTTTCATTTCAATATAGCACAGCAAGACCCACTTCAGTTCCACAAAAATCCAGATGGAGCACTTAAAGACTTGAAAACAAACTATTTTGGTAATAAATAAAAACATACAGACACAGCATCTCCCCACAATCAGCAAATTTTATCTAGGCATGAGGGCAGTCAAAACAAATGAGAATATAATTATTCCTTAACTTTTTTATAAGTTACTATTAATAGAATAAAGCATTTCAACAGAGATCATGAAGATTAGTAAAGCATAAACAGTGTTGACATAAAAGGCAGAATAGAGGGATTTACTTCATCATTATTTCTTTTCATGAGATGTTGGTAACCTACCACTGATGACTGTAAACTTGTTACTCAGAATTCATAGTTCACAGTACTAAAATATCATTTGTCCTCTCCACCTCAAAAACAATTTATTAACACTACAGAAATACTACTTTTTGTGGGTGCTGATAAGAGTTAAAATAAACAAACAAATCCCTTTGATGTCTACCTTTATTTCCCTTTTAAGTGTTACCATAAATAAACAGCTCTCCAGTTAACAGAACTGTTATCATTCTTAATGAAATATTGAACTGTTTTCCAAATGTCAAAGTTCTGACTAGTTAAACAAACAAGAACCCCACAACCCACCACAAAATAAAACCATGCACACAAGAGACTTTCTTTTTCTCTTCGTGGGGATTTCTTTTATTTTCCCCCTACACTCAGTAAAAATTTTTGAACACATGAAAACCAATAAAAAAACCCAAAAAATAGGATTCATTTGTTGTAAAACAGTATACTGACTTGTCCCCCATAATAAAGTCACTTGTCAAGATTGCATTTTTTGGAAAGTCTATCATCTCCTTGTGATAAATTTTTTTTATCTGCTGACCTCACCTTGTCCAAAAGTTTTGCTGAAATGTTATGCCTATAATCTGATCCACCTTGTACATGATCAAAACAGCTATATTCCATAAGTGAACACTGTATGATGCTCAACTTACATTTCAAACACAAAGTCATACCCGTTAAGCTGAAGAAATCTGCAAATCAGTAGTCTTGCCTTCTAAATCCTGACATAATTTTTAGTTATTAGGGTTCATGTACCATTTGCGCTCTAGGGATGGGAAGCAATTGATAAAGCCAAAGAAAAGATTTACATTTTTTTCTTCAAAGATCACTTGCACTTGAGTAAAGGTTTAAGTCATTCATATTTCTGCTGTCATCCATTCCCAAATATATTTCAATAGCCTGAATAACGAAACTACATTATGCATTTTTCAAGACATAAAAACTTCAATTAAATTCCATGCATAAGTGATATTTATTATCAGAATTATCATTATTTTTACTGGAATCCCCTCCTATTTCATGTTACTTTTTCCACATATGATTGAGAGATCTGCCTTCCTGCTCTTTCCCCGCAAAGTACATAAAAGCAAGAAGCATGAGAGAGCATATCTGACATGCACATTCACTGACAGTCCAGTGCTCTGAATAAAATATTGAATTATGGGGTGCAACAGAAACATTAAAATAGTTTCTTTTACTGTCCAGACACGAACACTTGCAACTCCACTTGATCTTAAAACTATTTTCTTTGGTCACAGTTTACTCCAGCTGTCTACACTGTACATTTTGTTTAAAATATTGCATAATTGAGAAGGTGGTTGTATGTTTATCATGTCCTGACTGCTGCACTTTTGCTCTTGGAGAGGGGGGACCTGTGTCATCGGGCAGGACCTTCTCTGTAGGAGAGGAGAGCTGCAAGGCAGCTAAGAGAGCATCTACGTGCCAGCAGGGAGCCTGCAGCAGGTACACAGGCTAGAAGACTTGCAAGGAGAGAAGACTGTTCAGCAACAGCCCAGAAGCATACTGAATTTAAGTGGTCATGCAACCATAGCCTCCGGCTTCCATCACAGCAGATTTCTTGATTGAGAACAGCTGTAGCAGTCACAGCAAAGGCCTGTCTGTGATTCCGTGTGACTGTATGGCTCCTCAGACCCTCGTCAATAACAAAGCTTTATCATCATTGCTTCCCACAGCTATGAAGGTGGGAAGAAAGAAGCCATACAGACCTTTCAAGGGTACTCCTTGAAGGCAAGTGGCCAGGCCGCTGACTAGGCCCAGTGAGCTTAAGCTAACAGAGCAGGACATATGAAACCACTGGATATGACAGATAACAATGTGAGAAGTGACATAAATCATGAACAGCTACGCAAGAAACAACCAACTTCACAGCTGACTAACAGTGAGTACTGGGGACCTTACGAGGAGCAGGATCTTGCCAGGCCAGCAATTAATAGCATTATTAATACTATATAAATATGAACTTCCCTTGGCAACAGTATCAGGAATACCCATTTGGGTACCCATGGAACAAAACCAATGAGAAAAAAGTAATTAGGGATGGGTTGTTGATTTGGAAGTTGAGTGGGATAGAAAAAGAGGTGCAAGGAAGGGAAATGGAGGGTTAGAAGATGGGAAAGGCTGTATCACTATATGTAAATTACATGATCACTTCTCTCTGGCAATATACGCTGGGTGACTCCGCACTTGAACACCACAGGCTCAATCTGGACAAACCAGACCTGTTGTATACCAAACACAAAATTCCTTCTGTGGCCAGGAAGGAGAGAAGAGAAGCTTTCCCTGGCTGGGAGCGTGGATCAAGTATCTTAGCATCACTGCATCAGTCTCCTTGCCACACCTGGTGGCATGAGTGTCTACCTACCATGTCCTACCGCTTCCAAGAATACTCTCCCAGCTTCCTAACTTTCTGGTTTAAGGAATTCCTGAGCAAGAAGTGGCACCTATGAATTTAACAGCACTCAGGGATTTTTCTTCCATGAATTTGTCTGATGAGTCACATAAAACATCAGCAGTTGCAACAGGAACTAAATCACGAGATCTACAAAAGCACATAAACCTCCAAGCAAACAAGGTGGAACCAGCATCAATGCTTATGAGTGCAATGCACTATCCATATAGAAGACAGTCTGAGAGACTAGTTTGTCCTGTTTAACTATACAAATGCCAAGCCTACTTACAAAATGCCTTACCAGATTCCATGTATCTGCTGTCGACAATCATCTGTGGCAACTGACAACTGGTCTCCTGGGAATGCCAGTCCTACAGTAGTAGAAATATAAATTCTTCTTATCTGTTTTACATTCCACCTCTGCTAAACTCTTCCTCCACTGAAAAATGGATATAAATATAATCTTTTAAAAATTATTCCCTCTAAAAATAGTTATGAATATTTATCTACAGATTGGTGACACAGCCCAGCTGTACGGTCCAGCTTGCAAAAATAACTTCTGATATGGCTTGAAGAATCTTGAATAGTGAGTGAAAATAGAAGTATGATATTTAGAAACTAAGAATTCTGGTTTTCTGAGCAATATGGACAAACTTCAGGTTTCAGAAACTGCAAATTGCTAGGCAGCCAGCTAAGGCCTGAAAATAAACATAGTCTGGGTGACTGGAATGCACATGAAGAAAAGAGGATGGTTGTCCATGATTTCGCAAGTATTAAAACTAGGGTGACCATATCCTCTACTAGCCCCCCACCTCCTCTCCCAATCAATTAATGACATTACCAATGAAATCATGAACTTTGCATGCAATAACTAGTCACTTACAGGTTCAACAGATTTACAGAATACTGTGGGTCAGGTTTCAGTGACACCAGCAAGGATGAAAATAGCCAAATGTCATGAAAGAATCAGAGAACTCAAGCAATCATTCAAATGCTTTAAATACAATGCCATTAAGATTCATGATTTCAGTTTCCCATTAATCATGCCAATCAACAAGATGTGAGAATGAGTGTTCTCCCTCTCAACTCACCATGAATTTCACATTTAATTCACTGCGTATTGTCACTATTCATCTCCATGGAAACAGTTGTGATGGGAAAAACTCATCGGTATATTGTATCACTGAGTGAATCAGACAAGAAGACTCTAATTAAAGAAGACTCTTTCTAAATATACACACAGCCTAAAAATCAGCAATACTAATAAAATATTTTTAAATGGTCTTAAAATATATACAGAGTTTTAATAAAACTATTAAGACAGCCTCATGTACAGATGTATTGGTTTACAGTAACGAGTACACTGATCAAACACGTCCTTTACTTGAACCAAAACAATTCAGAAATTCTTGTTGACACAATGTCTGTTATATATAATTTTAATACCAATTAACCACAGCAAACTTGTAAACAATAACACATACAACATACCATGCAAACCTTCCACATACAATGAGACTCCTACATTTTTTTCCAATGCTTGCAGACATCCATGACATTTACTGCTAATAAAAATTGGAACTATACTGTAGAAACACCCTCACGAACAGGAAATAGGCCCTCTGGGTACCTCTGTGTAATTACAAGAGAGTGCTGCCATGAAGTGTCCCCCATGCAGCCAGCCTAGTTTTTCTCTTTGGTACTTCCACAGCTACGTGACTCTTCTTTAAGCCATTCACTTACCACTCCCTATGGTATTCATATCCATTCATAAAACTCACCAAATATGAAAGGGCTTGAACTAAACCCAGAAATCCACTATGGAATTCTCCTACCACTGTATCTAATTTTCAGTCTAAGTAGTCGCTGTAGATATTAAGGGTTTACTTAAGGATGAAAAGTATTGCAGATTTCAGGCTGACAACCAATTCCCAAATAGCTCCATAAGCGTTCAGCTTTTATTATTGTTTCCATGTTAATTAGTATAAATTTAAAAAAACATATAGATTACATATTTTATCTTTAATGGATATGATCATTCATGTAGAGCAAGAGAAAAGATCTGAAAATGACATTACATGACATTTCAAGGTTCAAAATTTAACATATAAAGTTAGGGGAGGGGGAAGGTGTCATACAGAAAGAAGCCCTATGAGTATGGCCTATTCCTTGGATGCAGCAGGGCTTTGGTGGAGTATCTTCAAACACAAGCTGTTCCCTCTTCTGGTAAGGGCTTCCTACCTCGGGCACAGAGCTCCTCTAATGCAGCTCTACTGTTCCCAGGTCTGGTGCTCACTTGTGCGGAAGCTGGCAGAAGAGCAGAGCCCCACTCTTCATTGCACAACATAAACGTGGCCTTACATGCTTATTGTAATTTTTAGACATGCTCTGAGAAAATCAAGTATTTTAGATCAATGCATTTGCAGTAGCAAAATCAAAAGCCAACTCCAATTCAAATTATATATTATCAAAAATTCACTTACGGGGTTTCTAATCAATAAAGATGATACCACGGAATACAGTAATTATTGACAAATTTATAGCATTTGGAATGTGGCATGTTAGTTTGATACAAGACGCTATATTTTCATATGTAAAGTAACATGATATAAATCAAGTGTAAATGTAAGCAAGTTGTTCAAATAATAAACATACTTCAAATTTGGCAAGCAGAAGAAAATACTACCGGGACAAAAGATCCCTTTTCCTGCTACCGTGTCAGAAGGGATTTTAACCTTTTTCTGCATGACTTTTCTCCATTCAAAAATTTTAAATCCACTAATTTAAAGGGATTTTTTTTAGTCAGCTCAAAAGTATGCACTCTTTACAAATAATGTAATATACATGCAAAATTTTAAAAAGCTGATTTTCTAACTTAAGTAAAATTCAAAGCAATTACCAATGACAGGTACAACTATTTTGTTGCAACACCAGCATAAACTTGTCCCTTCTAGATCCTTCTTAAAAAGTTATGCAACAGTTATGCAAAAATGTGTTCAAAATATTATAAAGATATAACAGTTACTGAAAAGAAAACTAATAAACCTGAATATGGATAAACAGAGAACAGAATAACTCTCAGGTGCTTACCAACTATTGCTAAAAAAGACATAAGATATATTCAGGTCGACAGAAAATTCAAAAGCACAGAAAGGAAATATATTGATATGCAACATGATGTGGAAGCTATCACAGCAAGACACCACTAACCAAAAAGAAAAGCTATTCAAAAGTAGTTTCTCTTGCAACATCCAGTCTCAAAATTAACACAAGTAATTTTGATACTAGGAATTTAAAAATACATGCCAATATCCACGAAAAGATCAAGTTTATGAAGAATTGAGGAAGTAAACAATTTTCCTGTTCTGGAAAACTTCTCAGACACTTGTAATTTCTCAGTTTCAGGATCAGGACAATAAAGTAGAAAGATGTAAGATTTGGTAAAATATGGCAATTCTATGATCCTATTCAATGTCAAATTGTGACTGACAATAGTTTGGCATCACTAACAAAATTAGCTCATTTAATTCTGACTTGTACTACTTGACTGCTTTGATGTTAATACATTGAATTTTCCAAAAAATATTTTATGACTTTGTTTCATTAAACATTTACATGCAGCGTTATGAAGCACACAGCAGGGAAGTTTATTCCAAAAGTAGGCAAAATTTACTACAACATATGTATTTTTTTATTCTCTATATTTTCTAACTTTTCTAACATTAAACATATTTATTATGGACTACAATTCAACACAAATGCATGATTCAAACAAATTGGCCTGTATTGTTACAAACAAGGTTTTGAAGATTATTTCCTTTCACAAAGAAATATGAGCACATTAAAAAACAACAACAATGCAACAGCATGCAGAAAGCTGTTTATGCGTTTATGACTTTGATATCCTACCAGAAGTAACTTATTTCGGGATGCTTATGCAAATGCATCATATTTTTAAGAAAACATATTAAAAAAACTACAACCTTTTGCTTGACAGGAAGTATGAATTCTTATAAAAATTAAAGAACATTTGCTTTACAGACCTAATGTTTATTTTTCCAAAGAACTTGAGCATTTTGATAGGAAATTCTCCTTGCAAAAAAAAAATTTCAGTTATTTTATATACCTGAAATGCTGAGTCTCAAAAAACCCAAAAACTACCCACAAACAGAAAAACCCAATTACATTATTACAAGCTGTGCATAATATACTGTAATGATGCATCTCTGTAGTTTTAATAATGAGTGTCATCAACAGTTGCACTAGTAATGTCTTTTTTGCTGTTCAGCGGGATTTCTATGGAGTTCCATTTTTGGTAAACACTTGCATAAATAAACAGATCAAAAATCAGAAGCCGAAGGAAGAAGAGTGGCAAATTCTAATCAACTGTATGTGAAAAGAATTTATTTATTTTTTTAAATTTAAAAATCACTTCCTACACATTCAGAAATTTGAGAAATACTACTATAATCCCCAAACCAAGCAGCTAATTTAGAACACACAACAGTGATTTTCAAGGCAAAGAACCACAGACAGCCAGTGAAGTCTTTCCTCCTCTCCACGGGAAAACTTTTGTATTAGTTTGCCCACATAAGAAGTAGGCTCTAAGAAATTAACAATTATAGTGGGCCACTGCAATTTCACAGTAAGCAAGTTATCACCAGCACCAGTTTTCAAGAATTCTCTCCATGCTAAAATTCTAATATCTGACATACCTACAGTTTACTTAAAACAAACAAAGAAAAGATAATTATTTTATACACACACACATACATATATATAAAATCTATGTGTATATATAAACCTATACACACACAGAACCATCACAATAATACTTTACAAGAAAACATATAATGATCTACAATCAACTAAAGAATTTCTATTATTATTTCAAAATGCAACTAAAGCTTTTTCAGTCACAAAAACAGATAGACATACACACATAAAAATAGCTAACTTTATCTTCACAAGCAATCCTTGTTTCAAATATAGTAAACTGTGTATATTCTCCATAATTTATCAGCAGCCCTGGCCAACTGGGGAGGTGCCAGCTGACTGGAGATTAGCAAATGTGATGCCTACCCACAGAAAGTGGCAGAAGGAGAACCCAGGGAACTACAACTCTGTGCCTGGGAAAGTTATGGAGCAGATCATCTAGAGTGCTATTGCATGGCACATGTAGGACAATCAGGTTCATGAAAGGCAGGTCCTGCTTGACAAACCTGATCTTGTTCTCTGATAAGATGATCCACTTAGTGGATGAGGGAAAGGCTGTGGATGTTGTTTACCTGGACTTCAGTAAGGCTTTTGACGTGGTTTCCCACAGCATTCTCCTGCAAAACTTGGCTGCTCATGAATAGGCATACACTGGGTAAAAACTGGATGGAAGGGACAGGCCCAAAGAGTTGTGGTGAATGGAGTTAAATCCACATTTGACATTACATATGTCAGTCAGGGTAACACATACCGTCATTAAATAACTCAACAATGTAAAATGCTTATTTTTGCTGATGCCAACATATGTATTGCTTGCCTACAACAATTTTCCATATTACAGGGCTGGAGTAGAGATGGATGATTGAGAGGCTTAGTAAGGAAAGAAAAAATTATGGCAGTAAGTATATTAGATAGGAAATAAGACTGACCTATAATCTCCCTCAATCCCAGTTCTGAACTGTTTAAGGTGAAGAATATTATATTATCTTCTTCTTGAGTCCATCCACTCCAAAAAACTGCCAGTTGATGAACCCCTATCATGGCCACAGATTGGAGATAAAATGTCCCTATAGCAGCTGGGTGGTTTTGGTAATACTCTGCAACAAGGGTTTCATTTCCCTCATTCTTATAAAACAAGTGCTACCAAACTGAAAGAGCCTAGGGATCAGAGAAATTCTGGAAAACAAAGCAATAACGAAAACTAGACATATTCTGGAAAAAAATAATATAATGTAATGTAATTCGTTTTCCTCAGGGAACCCTTTGAGCAAGGCAAGAGATTAAAAAAACATCCCCTGGTTTTGGGGACATGGACAAAGCAGAGAAGCCATGAAGAATACAAACACATAGCTTCCATTCATGACATTAGACCATGCCACTTGAGAAAAGAAGGAAAGTGGACATTCACAATTATCTGAATAAACAGATAAAACAGTTTCTAGAATGCCAGACTAAAAAGGCCTACAAAGTAAATATAGAAGAATAGAAAGGAGATATCTTAATAACAAAAAGCTTCCATGAGATGTGAAGGGAAACGCACGTGGGCAGCTATCTTGTTCTTTGGCAGATGTTCTCAAACATCAAGATACAAAGAAAGTATTTGAAGTGTTCTGTGCAAAACCCGTTGAAGACAAGCTTCTGACAGCAGCCATTTGGCAAAACCCAATTCATTTGTAATGTATTTATTGTAGCTTGTTTCCGTTCTGCTCCAAAATTGCTTGTTTCTGATAAAAATCCAGTATTAATTACATGATCCAGTATTAATTACATGAAACATATATCCTTGAAATAATCACTAAGTACCCACAGCTTACAGAGAAGCATGTTCAGCAACTACCTACACTTGTATCCAACAGAAAAGAACAGCTTACATATTTTTTTCCCCACCCACACTTCAGATATGGTTTACCTTTGCTGAGCAGCAGATCCACTGCTTTAGGACATTTTCTGGAGAAAAAAGGGAAGGATTGCAAGTGCTGTTTTAATATGGACAAATAAAATTTGGTACATACGGTGAGATTCTTAAAAAACAAAAATGTTCTCAGAATTCACCATCATTAAAGAATTCCTGGACATTATTCTATAATGGACATTTTTGAATTAAAAGAATAATCTCAAGAAATACTTGATTTGTCTCTAGTTCAGACCTAAGAGGGACACAAAGTACCATATATTTAGACTAGGTTTTAGAAGTTTACATTTCCAAAGTAAGCTTCTCAATGCGCAATTGAGTTGCACTGAATTTCACTGAATTTTTTATAGAGTTGGAAGGGACTGTAGAGATCATCTAGTCCAACTCCCCTGCTGAAGCAGGATTGCCCAGAGCTAGAGCATGTTCCTCAGAACTGCATCCAGGCGGGTCTTGAAAATCTCCAGAGAAGGGGACTCCATGACCTCCC
>BJBW01000653.1:261913-352350 GCA_004320125.1 Scolopax mira | reverse complement strand
GCAGTTTTTTCTCATATTCGAGTGGAACTTCCTGTGTTCCAACTTCTGCCCGTTACCCGTTGTCCTCTCACTGGCAACTGATGAAAAGAGTCTGGCTCCCTCCTCCTTCAAACCACCCTTTAGATACTTATAGGCATTAATAAGGTCTCCCCTCAGCCTTCTCTCCTCCACACTAAAGAGTCCCAGGTCTCTCAGCCTTTCTTCATAAGGGAGATGCTCCAATCCTTGAATCATCTTAGTTGCCCTTCGCTGGACTCTTTCCAGTAGCTCCTTGTCCCTCTTGAACTGGGGAGCCCAGTTGTGGCCTCACCAGAGCAGAGTAGAGGGGGAAAATGACTTCCCTCGACCTACTGGCTACACTCTTCCCTATGCAGCCCAGGATTCCATTGGCCTTCCTGGTCTCAGTCCAACTTTCAAGTTCAGTCCTATTGCGCTATGGCTAATTATTTATCCATTTTATTTACCATTTGCCATTTACTTTTATTTACTATTTTCTTGAGACTTACATCTTGAAATTAAGATATAAAAGAATTAAGCACTCCCAAAGAGAAGATCAGAAACCTTCAAAAGCTATCGTAGCTTCTGAATAAACAGGGGTTTTAAAACATATTTTCTATTATTTACTTCTACAATGTACTGTATGTAATATTGATAAACTGGCTGAAGCCTATAGGTGTCATGATCACACTTCTTCCACATGAAAAGGGAAGAAAACAGTGGAGGAAAAAAAACATTATACACTAAGACAGGCAATAGCCACTACAGCCCAAATCATGTAATAAAGCATCAGTTATTAGCACCACTCAAGGAGCAATTTTGATGGATCCTGGGTCTTCCAGTGTATTTCCAGGGGACATTTATGACAGCCAGACGTTGCTAGGACACAATGACCTCAGGCATATACTTCATACACATACATGGGAAAGTAGGAAATACAGACTCTAGAAAACAAAGACTTTTTAGAACAGAAGGAACTTCTTACAAGGAGGTTATCTCTTCCTATCAGATAATGCAGCTTTTAACAGCTTTGCCATGGTACCCACCCAGCGGGATGGAAGGGATACAAGCATTCCAAACACAGAGACACTCTTCTTGAATTAACAGGCAAGACTCAGCTCTCTAATTAAGGGATTCACAATGGTCAGATTGACACAAAACTTCACATTACATACATACTACAGAAGTCCAATAATTTTCACTCAGGATACGTGCAGAAAAATGTCTTTTAAAATTTGATCAGATGAAGAAAATACTATGGAGTGTTAGGCTTTCTGGGGACAGTTTTTTGTTTGTTTGCTTGAAGTAATGGCTTTCAAAGCTGAAGAACACAGTCATACGTGCACTATGGAACTTAACAGAAATATCAGCTTACCATTTCAAATTCCTGCCTCTTGCTCCCACCCTAACTGTCCCTACAGAACGATTTTCACAGCAGTGTTATGATCAATAAGCCAAACACAGTCACCAAAGCACATACGCACACACGAAAAAGAAACCAGAACCAGTAAATTCATGCAACTTAGACTGTAGCTCCATAAACCACTGCGCTGGCCCGGGTAGGAAATAAAGTTCTTATGCCATAGTTTCATGTTCTGTCTTACCAGACAATGCCAATCTATCTTCTGAGACAACTCCTTATCAAATTGCAAGCAAGAAAGGATACATTTTAATGAAATAACTAATACAGGATAAAGTCAATAATCCTTATAATTAAAAAGAGAAAGAATATGTAGTTCCTAAACTGAATTTACCCACTGTGGTATGTGAGCAGCAGGGTTTATTATTAAAATATGACTCAATGACCATGGGGATATTCTCTATAAGATATGTCATGTATGCTTGGAAATTCAGAGCAGAAATACTTCTCTCTGTATTAACATTCATTGAGCCTGGTTCACATCCCTGTTGCGTGATTTCTAGTAGTATTGCCATTAAAAAATTAGGCATGTCACTGGAACAGTTTGCAGATTGTTAAGCCTAATTTACCAGCTGTAATTAGAGCTTTGTCTGTGTTAGTAAAGATTTAACACCAGACATTGGAAAATGAGCCTGGAATAGAAAGCTTTACAAGTCTTTATCTCTGTAATAAAAAGATCCACTTCAAATATTACATAAGACATAGCAGCATCTGTAAAAACTGTAGTTACTTCAGGGGGAACAAAATAAAAAAATAAAATAAATTTTAAAATAATAATAATGATAAAAAAATCAATCTGAACAAGCCAGAGAAAGCAGCAAAGGCTGCTCCAGGTGCTTAAAAACTCCCTTAAGAGTCTGACATCCAACAGCCACTCCTGTCTCTGCTCCTACCTTAAAAAAAACTTCCCAGCAATGCTCCACAGATCAGAGGTCCATTTCTGCCCTTGCCAACCATTCCAATGAACGAAAAAGCAAAATATTTGAACTGGTTACTTCTTTTTTTTTAACATTAGAAATGGAGAAATAGACCTAAGGGAATCTGTTTGCTGCAGAAAGCAATTCTGGGAATTGCAATGTTTTAATTGTATCAAGAACAGTACAAAAATAAACAGAACATTGCAAAAATAAAAATGTTAGAAACATGTCCCAAAAAATTGAGTTATTTGACAGTGAGAAAAAAACTTAACTCAAAATTATTTATATCATGAAGGCAAGTGCATTTGTAACTGCAGATCATCTAATTACATACTATTAAAAATAATACTTTATCAGCGGAATCAAGTTGTCTAACCACCAAATATTCCAGTTTTTAAAGAATATTTTCCACAATTGTCATTAAATAGCTATTCAGTGTAACTCATTTTACAGCTGATTTAAGAACCTTATTACAGCAAGCTAACTCCCTGAAAATAATTTTTTCTTCACTTAGCATAAAAAACCTAAAATTCTCCTAAAGCCTGTCCCTTGAGGTCTACACATATGTTGTCTTTCATACATACATGAAAGA
Organism: Scolopax mira; assembly: GCA_004320125.1. NCBI lineage: Eukaryota > Metazoa > Chordata > Aves > Charadriiformes > Scolopacidae > Scolopax > Scolopax mira. The sequence goes on along the minus strand of BJBW01000653.1, from coordinate 349,424 downwards.
ACTTTTCAACTCAAGAAGTAGATATTTTATTTTTCTCACACAAAAAGTTATACAGGTATCACCAGTGGGATTTAAGCAGTAAATTATACTAAGGAAGGCAAAATTCAATATAAATTCTATGTTAAGAAAAAAGGACTACTACCACCACTCATGACTGAAAAGTCATGCTTAAATAACCCCTCTGCTGGAAAGAAGACCAAAGGAGTTCCGTTGTTACTATTGTTTAGCACTCGTCATTTTCTCCAACACAATATATATTCTGGCCATGTAAATACCACGGCTCCTAGGAACCCAGACCCATTTCTAGCTGGGCAAAACTTTTTATCTCTCTGAAATATATCCATTCCTCTGAGAGTTCCTTGTCCATCCCTGGTAGACAACACAAAACAAATAGAAGAGCTCAGTCCAATGAAAGTTTCTAGCATTCACACATCCAAAGTATGCTTGTATGCAAAGTACACTTAAGGCAAGGAGAGATAGTAAGCAATATCCATAGCAGGAACACAAAGTCCACTTTGGAAAACAAACATCTGGTTGTCTACTGTTATGTTGTAGAAAGACATTCAATAGTAAGTATTCCAGGTTTTTTTAAAGGATAGATTAACAGTCGTGTAGGGGGAGAGTTCATGCTTTTAAGATCACACCTTTCCATTCTCAGAAAGATTGACTACTGAAGCAAATGATCCTGAAATAGGATGCAACAGTCAAAGAATATTTAGATTTTATTAAGAGGCATTAATACATTGTCACTTAAAGCTGAAAGGTTCTCCTTGATTCTTCTCAAATACCCTGTTTTAAAGTCTAATGAACTGGAACTGCTCATCTCAAATAGCAAATTCAGATTTCTCCTGGTTAGAAGAGGTAACATGATGCCTATGGCTGACGAGAAATACAAATGGAGAAAACTGCTTAAAACATGCTTTCCAAGCCATGCACATCAATATGAGTAGTATGTTTTATTGGAGATACATTTTTGAATCCCTTTTACTTTTTCACATCTCATTTAATTATAGACAAGCAAAATAAAAATGCTATGCCAGTAACAGTTCCATTAAGGAAGCATATGCTAAAAACATTCTCTCCTCAGCTCTTCACATCCATTTGAAATCTACTTATCCATATAGTTAAGGACAGGATGCTCTCTCTTTACAAGAAGGTGGCAAGAGTGGGAACATACACAGAGAACCAAGAACAGGCAACAAATGAGGGGAATAAAAGCATCAGTCAGTGATAAGAACAAGGAAGGGAGTTAGGAAGACTTTTGGTTTTTTGAACATAAATAGCAACTAGAAAAGATTCTACAGGTATTTTTAGTGCAAAAGGAAGTTGAGGAAAACTAGAGTCTTCTGGTGAATGGGTAAAGACAACTCAGTGATAGGTGATACAGAAAAGAAATACTCAATGTGTTTCTCACCCTGTTCCATATTGGCAAAGCTTGCTCCCAAACTACTGCAGGTACCAACAGGGTTTGGGAAAGGGCAGGGAAACCAGGAGAATGGGACCAACAGTTTACGAATGCTTAGTGAAGCTGCACTCAAATCCTTCAGGCTAGATGGCATTCACCTAAGGAAGCTAAAAAGGTTGGTCAATACGATTATGAGATTGCTATCAGCTATGAAAAATTCTAACAGTTGAGAGTGTTAGATGGGGCCAAAAGACTAGGAAAAGGCTAATCCCTAAGAAAGACAAAGATAAGAGACTCAGGGAACAGCAGGCCAGACAATCTGAACTAGAAAGTACCAGAGAAGGTCACAGAGCACGTTGTCCTAGAGTCCATTTCCAAACACATGAGGGAAAAGAAAGTAACTAGAAACAGTCAACATGGTTTTACCAAGGACAAATTACGCTTGCCCAACCTGATTGACTATTTCAATGACATGACTCCTTAGTTAAGGGAAAGCTACAGATTTAATGTAACCAGATTTTATTAAGGTTTTTGGCATCATCTTACACAGCATTGTCTAGAAACTCAGAAGCATGGGCTGGAAGAATGAACTGTTAGGTAGACTGAAAGTTAGTCAGACACTTAGATTAAAAAGTAACAATAAATGACTCAACATTCCCTTGGCAGCATAAAGACAACAATACTAAAGGGATCGATACTGGGGTCCAGTTGTTGGTTTTGGTTGGGTTTTTGTTCGTTTGGGGTTTTTTTAAGTAAAATCAGGAACCTGAATGATTAGACAGCCTACACTCCAGGCAACATGTGGAAGACATTAAATTGGAGGTAGTAGCTGAACTGAGAAATGTCAAAGATTTAACCCAGACACCTTGAAAAGTTTGAGGACTGGGCAAAATTAGAAGGGTGCTCAGCACATCCAGGAAAATTACTGTTTCTCTCTACTCAGCATTCGTGACCCTGCATCTGAAACAGTGTGTTGTAGTTTGGATCCCCTAACTCAAGAGAAATGTTGAAAAATTAGAGTCCAGTAGAGAGCACCAAGATGGTAAGGGGCCCAGAGCACATCCACAAAGAGAATGGATTGAGAGAGCCAGTTGGAAAGGGGAAACTAAGATGTTACAAAATAGCAATTTACAGCTACTTGAAAGGGAATTACAAACTTCATTGGGCAATGCCAATAAAAATGTGGCTTGGCTGTTCAGGTTGAACATTAAGACATCCAGAGGTTCTAGTCAAACAATTTTGATTCCATCAAACAGATTGTTGTTCTACAAAATATAGACAAATTCTACAAAAAAAAAAAAAAAGACAATTAATTTTTTAAGGGAGGCAATATTTTTTCCTCTACAAATATTTATTGGCGCATAAGTTACTTAAAAAAATGCATCCATTGTTAAGGAACTCAGTCATCTTAGGTAAAACTGTTAACAAGACTTGGGTTAACTGCAAGCTGCAACTCTTCTTGAAAAAAAAAAGATCTCTTTCACAAAATTTAGAATGGCAAAATTTCTTAGAGTAAAACCCAGACCAACTTTGTTATCTCTGAAGGGAAAACCATACGTTAACAAGTAATATGAATTGATAGGATTCTGGAGATTGATGTTCAAGGAAAAAATGCTGGACTTTTTCTGATAAAATGTTTATTTCCAAAATACTCAAACTTTTTGCCCATTGAATAATTGCCATCTACCCTAAAAAATTTCTTTCCCATGCCTAGAGACCAAACTGTAGTAAAATAATGGCCATATACAGCATGGGAAGCTTATATTGCCAAAAATCTCAAGGCCAAGATTGAAGCAGGAAAATGGGCATCAACAGTAGTGCCAAGCCTTCTATCCATCTATTACTAAACTGGCAAGAATTTCTACAACTTGATGAAAATAAAACTGAACTCTTCTACCTCCTTGCCAAAATTAGGGCAAGGTCTATAGCAGAAGGCAAGAAGCCAGTGTGTACAGATGGTTAACATGCTTTGCAGGCCAGTTCTGGTTAAGATTTGCATTTTCATACACAATCACATCTAGGTCTAGCCTAGAGTTCTAAAATGCACAGCTAAAGCAAATACACTAGTCCAGGTCATTATTTACTTACAGGCATTTCAGACCACATAAAACCTATAACAGGTCTGAGATGGCTAAATACACAGGCTGTAACACAGGTCTTTCACCAGATAAGACATTTAATGCAGTTAAATTTCTTATCAGCATTTCATAGCTGAAAGCGCCAACCTATTTAATTGAATCAGCAAATTCACAACACAATCTTAAATGTCTGTAAGTATTAAGTCTTCACAAAGCTCCTCCATGCCTAAATTTAGAAATATTTAAGCAGCATTTTTCTAGTGTAAATACAGTTATAATAGTAATTAAGCATCTTTAAAACAAATTAGACAGTGATAGTACTTCCTGATTCTAAATATGACTTGCATGGCAATAGCAGTTGGTGGTCCCAAGTTAGATTAGGATTTGTGATCTGAAAAACAGACAAGACATAGACAGACAATTAAGCAAAAAGGGCTGTATTACATAAATAAGAGTGAATAATGAATGTGATGGTTTGCATTCATATTAATTCCAACTTGGGGAAAGTAACAGCTGGCGTTTATTAGGAGATCCTTCTACAAGGAACCTAGAAAGCAGCATAATAACACTCACCATTCAATTCCTCCCAAGTCATTCCATTCTATTTCTTTGACTGGCACCAAGCATGCAGCCCATTCTTACATGGAACTACATCCAGCGATTTGGACAATCTTAGGAAAGCGAAACACATCCACAACTAAAGACAAAAAAAGTCCAACTGTTTTTAATCTAACCAGACCCCCAATAACTAACCCTTGTCTTAAAACTAGTACTACCAGTAAGGCTACAGAGCTTTGGGAATCATTAATAACAATGGGAAAATCTCAGCTTTAGTGGCAATCAATACCAAGTATATTTTACAGAGTGTTTTCCATGATCTCAAAAAGAAACCACTTTTTTTCATGCCTTGGCAAACATAGGCACTAATTTCTATAAAATTATGTAAAAATACAAAAAGCATATGCTACCTTAACTCAAAATGGCAAGCAAAGTCTGTTGATACCTACTGTAAAAAAGTACTTGATCACTACTGCATACTATTACTACAGAGACTAAAAGTACAAATTTTATCTGAGTTAGTGAACTTTGAAGCCACTGTAATGATACATATAATTCAAACTACTAACTCGTAATTTCATTTATGCCTCCTACTACTTGCAAATTGAGAATAGTACAGAAGCTGTTTGTATTCTCTTATGTTAACCATGACAGCTTGCAGTGTATTTTGTTGGTATGTCTCTCTGCAGAGAAGTCTGACAATTTATTCCTACACTTTTCTAGTTATTAGCCAACTATTAAAAAGTGGAAAGACTTTCCTTCTTATTGCAGGACAGCTTAAATTCTTTAAGAGTCTTTTGAATCATTTTGAAACTGTAAATTTATTATACCACATCACTCATATTGAAGGCACTGTGAGACATTTCAAAAACCCTCCAGCAGAGTGAACAGAATTAGCCTCAGGAAAAGCTGTTTCAACCCTTCCCCAATATACACTAGTATGTATGTATGTATGCTGAAAACACAGCAGTGTCTGCCACAGCTTCTGAAGCACGCTCAATGCAGAACCCAGATTTCCTGCTCTGAAGTTCCTTGAATGACCAGATGTATTCTCTTAAAAAGCAGGCTAAACAACAATCCCTTCCAGAGTTCTGTTACTTCAGAGTTAGTGACTTCTGCTAAAAAACTTCAATGTGAGATTCACACGTTTAAAAAAATAAACCAAACCACAAACACAAAGCAATCCAACCAACCCCAAACACACACTTTACTATGGTAAGCTCCTTCAGCTCTTTGTACAGAGCACCAGTGCAATGAATACATTTAACGTTTACAAGATGGTTTTGTTTTCCTCAACTGCTCCTTTTACGTCTTGATAATCTACTGGCTCTAACAACACTGATAATCCTTCTGCTCCCTGATACACACGAAAGATGTTTTTTATTAGGCATTATGCCTTCAGTAAGTCGATTCTCAAGAGACTTTTTTGGGTTTGCCTTATTCAGTTTTGCATTTAACTTGACAGCATCTCAGATCTATTTTCCCCTTTTGCATTACATCTTTTCATTACTGATACGGAAGTTTCAACATGTCAGCTTTCATTTTTAGGTCTTCTGATACTGCATCAAAACCTGGGAAAACAGAAGAGTACTCTACAGTTCTCAGAAGTGGCTACTACCAGTTCCATACTGGGGGAAACACACCTTCACAGCTTGGTTTCCATAATGGAAATAAAGGTTCACAGGCTGAATGGAAGGTGCAAGGCACCGTAGCAATCTTCTGATCAACATAAAATTGAGACTAACACACTGCACCATTCGAAGTAGCTAGAGGTCAGCTAATTGAAGCCTTTTTATTCACAGTTGGTTCCAGTTCTGAGTCGAATACAATGACTTTAAACAGATTGCACAGCATCACAAACCATTCAGCTGCTCTCTCTGACTTTCCTTTAGCTAGTTCTCTCACTTTTATATATTCTTGCTCTGATTTTTTTGGCTTTTATCCCCTTTTTTGCAAGTTGAGCTCATACTCTATGGTAAAAGTTTCAAAGTCCATTTTCTGTAGTTAGCAAATCCTAAATGATGACTTTTTTCTCCTCCTACAGTTTGTCAAACTATTTTTTCCTTGAAGCATCTAGAATTTTGGTCTTTGCATTCTGCACCAATGTAATCTTAACTCAGACTGCATGGGAGTAATCCAATTTCCTTTTACAACTGCTTTTTCTGCATTTTTGCCCCAAGAGTAATTGCAGTGGGGAAGGAAGAGACTTAAGTGAAATGGCACATTATTGCTGAGGTTGGGTGAGGGAGAGAATAACAGATGTGAGCATGTGAGTGACTGGGAGAAGGTATTACAATAAGGTAAGAAAGAAGAAAAGCAAGATTAAAGCCCAATATAACTAGATAGTTGATATAACTTTAATACACTAGAAAACATTATCACTCCTGTTTAATGTTGAAATATCTATAACTGGTTTAGAATACAGAGGGATTTTTAGAACATGGTCTATAGAGATTATGACATTATAAATTGCATAAGCATCTCTGACACCTGTCAGCTGCCACTCAGTCTTTAATTTTTGACCATGGATATTGTATGGCAAATAAATTTTAAGATTGTTAGTTATAAAAATAAAATCTACACATTTGCCATAGTAACAAAAATGTTGAATTAAGTAAGTCAGACAAACCTTGAGTCACTACTTCGCCTAACTTTTAAAGTACAACTTATTAGGAAGGAAAAATGTGTCAGTTCCATATTTATGCAACTTCAAGAAAAACTCACAAAGTTGTGGAAGGAGACACAAAAACTGGAACACACAAATCCTGTATTTGCTCATTACATCTCCTTAAATTAATAAGAGTATACAATCTCAGTTCATAATCCTTTACTGCAAAACCATAGGTCAAATCTTTAGTTTAGTTTACACATTTAGTTTTCATGAAAAAAAAGTTTAACTGCTTACTTTCAGCTGTCTTGCACTTGAGTACTGAATGAAATGTTTAATAGGAACCTTCTTTCTTTTTTAAAAAAAGTTAAATTTCACCCCTTGTGCAGAAACTTGATTGCCTCTTGCTTCACGCCCTTCATCTACAACCCATTCTCATTTCTCATTCTATGGTGCAAACCAACAAAATGCATTCAGTCTCAGTCATGTATCTTTTGACAGCATTGCATCTTGCAACTCAGCATCCTGTTTCCAAAACTCATTGACAGAATGTGCCACAGAGATCAAGAGCTTGGCAGGACCTAAAAAGGAGCAATAACGAAAAGACGACACACAAAAAATACATATTTTAATCATCTGTGTTTCTACATTCAATTCTGTTCATTTACTAAACAGAATTTCCAGGAGTGATGGATCTGATGAAGTGTGATTTCCACATATCTTTAGTGGAATTTGCTGCTGCCTGAGAAGGGCTGAACTCACACAGAAGCCTCTTCCTCCATGGGCATTTTTTCTGCTAAGCAAGATGTTTTATAAGCATGTAAAATTTTCAATACTGCTATCCTTCTATCAAATTTCACTGCAAATAACCAAAAGGTTAAAAAATAGGGTGACAGTTGCCAAATGCATAAGACACTTTACCACAGGAAACACAAACTGAAGGGAAGACATGTTGCTAAGTATATATATGGCAAGATTATTTTTTTTTAATATATGCACAAATATATACATTTGAGGCCTCCTAATTGATCAAAACATTACCTTTGAAACACCAGAAAATGAAATGATGGCCATAAACACATTAAATTATATCAAACTATAAATGCAACACCTAAATCTTAATGCAAGACTCTAATCCATAAATATTTGTGTGGTTTTACTGGAACAAAAACTTTCTATGCATTACCACACATAACAAACAACCTGCCTGTAGAAGTTTGCATATAATATACATGTCCAGGTTAAACTCTACAGAAAAAAAAATTTAAGTACTAATTCAGGTTTCTTTATAAATATCACTTATGTGATATTTTCTAATTAAAGGTTATGAAGAAATTCAAATTAAGGGCAATAACAGAACTATTGCATTTGTCTAAAAAAATCCTTAAAATATATGTCATCTGTATTTCAATAAGAAGTTAACCTGATATGCAAGAACAAGAAAAATAAAAATACTAAGTAACTAACCTTAATGCAATTACAACATGATATTATACCGTATAGATTCCAGTCTGAGACAGTACGGAAATTACATTTTCCTACTCAAAAACAAAAAGACAGGAAAAAAATAAGTATTCCCCACCCGTGGTATTAGTTTTATTTTTCTAGTCTAAGTACAGAAATAGAAAACACGTCACATGCACATTAAACTATACCCGGACCACCTGATTAGAAGATTACTTCTATTGTACACTTTACAAATGGCAGGCTGGAAAATATAAAGTTTATACTATTTGTGGAAACTGAACTAGTATTTGAAATGTATGCCCAAATTCTTTTCAAATAAAAGTGAGGCTTGTCAGAAGGCAATATTCTCTTTCACATTAAAACACGATAAATTTAACAGCATTGACTTATCACAATTTGTTATTAATATGAAATACGCTGCTAGAGGATACTCATGTTCCTCTTAAATTTAATGAGCCAGTATTTTCATTTTAACCCAAGTGAGTCCAAAGCCAGAATATACCTACTGAAAAAAACCAAAACAAACCATTTTTTCCCATTATGCAAATATATACATTTCAAACAAAATTACAATGGATTCAAAATACATTAGTACATGAAGAAATCTCATAAGGCTAGTCAGCTATCTTTGCAGTATATAATATAAACAAAATTCAGAAGCTGTACAAGTGAAATAAAAGAAACCTCAACACTTATACATAGTCATTAAGGAGCTACCAACTTAAAAAAAATACTGAAAGACACCGCTAATTTAATTTAAAATTTCAAAATCTTGTGCTGTAAGAACTTCTCTTTAAGTATGCAGAATTTATACACAGGACTTTGTCCGACTGTGGGCTAATAATAAAAGAATAAAAAGCAGAAGAGTCATATAGAACTGCAAATACCAACAGCTCTTTATATTATGAACATTTGTTCCTCAATATTTCAAACACATTCTAAGAACAAACTTCCTTTTAAAATAAGTTTAAAGAGTAGCTGAAGTTCAGGAAACTTAGGCGTTATGTCAAGTGGAAGGAATAGTAGCAGTGAATAAGTTTCCCTTCAAAGAACCACACCTAACCCATGGAAAAACCTGGGAATGTATACAGACAAAAGGCAAAATTTTGCCCCCATCTGTCATTTCAGGAGGCTGCAGACAGCTGTGCAAGTACAAACCTCCTTTTGGGACACTATATATCTCTACTAGGGGTTCCTAGCTATGCCCCCAAGGCAACTGTGGCACAGTTATTTGCTCTTTATCAATCCACTTTCTCTTCAAATACTGATCCTTCATTTATTACTTTATAATAGAGAACTTCAATTGATTTTATTAATTCTAAAAGGAAAACCTCATAAAAAACCCAAGCAGGCTACAAGAAATGCTGATAAACTACATTCTCAAGACTGAATTCCCAGTATTCCAAGCCTTGAAAGCTAGAAGTTGAGCAAAACATTTAATAAATATTAAAAAAAAAATTTAACGTAGCTAGGGAAATATATTAACTCATACAGACTTTTCTTGATTTATTCTTCTTTTCTGATGTATCAGCAAAGTAGCCTATACTGCAACTACAACACTGCTGACTTGAATTAGCTGAGCAATTTAAAAAAAACTTATTAGAACATTTTTCTAAACAAATTATAAATGCCTTTAATTAAAAATGAAACCATTCTGGAAGTCACCATTACGTGACTTCTTGGCCAACAGCACACATTTTAACTGACTGAAGCTCACCTCCAGAATTTTTAAGCTTACATCTCCTACAGCGTTAGCTTCAAAAAAAAAAAGTTTCTATAGACAGCATTTACAAAAGAGTGACAGCAACATAAGTATTGCAAAACAAACTCAGAAACACAGAAGTAAGTAAGAAACTCTGAAATAAAGTAGACTAAACAAGGCATGGCTTGACTGAGATGCCGTGGAATCAGATAAATATTACTGTTCACTCACATTTCAGGTAACCAATTCACCAGGCACAAGTTACCAAGTTGACTTCATAAGTATTGAGCAGTTCAGCAATGTCCCATTTCAAACTACAGTCCATCACACAATGCTCCAATTCATCTGAAGCTGAGCTTCAGAAATGTAGAAACACACATACACACCGGAGTCAGTAAATGTGCAAAGTTCCTAAACTGGGGCCGAAGAGCAAAGCAATGACATTTCCACCCCTCAAGTAAACCTTTATGGATTAACTGCTTATCAGAACAAAAATCACTGTCAAGCACATTAAGTAAAGCAACTTATTTCACTTATAGCATTTCTTCAAAACTATCTCAAATATGCTTTCATTTTTGTTCATCTCACATGAAATTCTTTGTCAGTCACGAAGGACATGTTTTTCTTCATGCTTTTTGTTGTCGTTTTTTCCCCGGTAAAGCAAGTACTCTGTGTACAAAACATCTTTCTATGGAAAACCAAGAATTATCCTGTAGGCTACCTGCTTTCAAAAAAAAAAAAAAAACCCATGACCAAAACACCATACCATTTGGAAACCCATAAGAATCTGTGTCTTCTGAGTAATTTTGAATTCCTTGATTGGATTTAAATCAGTACACTACCTACACTAGAATTATTCTTTAAAAGTTAAGTCTGCTGCTAAGAAGGATCTTGACAAAAATATTCTATCTCTGTAAAATGAATAATTCCAGTACTTTAGCCAGGAGTGACAATATTATTTTTTGATCTTCATGTATAGGACAGATTTCTTTGCCAAACCAGCATATCAACTTCCAACCAGAGAAAGACCTCAGTTTTACCCACAGCAGATCCCCATTAATTAAACCTTAAAAACATAACACTGCTCTACAGGTCAAATTTATATAGGAAGATTCTGTTTCTCAAAAATCACGGGTTTTTTTCCACACACTAAAGGCTGGAAGACTGATACTTTGGGGTAATAGCCTTTTAAACTTATCATAGCAAGTTATTTAATCATGCAATTCTAGCTACAGACATATTCACTGCACTCATTCATTAAACAGTGTCCTAATTTTGTAACACAAGACTGCAGAGACCTCAAGATTTCTTACCAACACTTTTTTAATGCAAAAATAAGGAAGCTAGGTAAAATCAATCCCCTCTGTGCTCCATTTCCCAAGTTCCGATTATTCCCACAGACCAGTCAAGAGTGATGCGTTAATAGCCCGCTGGAATTAAGTTACATTCAGAGAATGGGAAGCTCAAAGGAAAGCAGCACAGAAAGAAGGTAAAAATAGTCTACCAGAAAATGGTATGGCTCATGACTTTAAATATTTAGCTTAGTACTAGGCTTTTCTTCTTGTATTAGTACTAATCTGTATTATGGTAGAGCACAGCTGTCCTGTCTTCTATGTGCAATATAAAGCTGTAACAAAAGGTTTTCTACGCTCAAATACTTTACAGTGCATGTATCTGAGTGCTTTATAGCTTGAGTTAAAATAAAGCTGATCTGAACTAACAAGTTTAGAAAAACCTGTACTTGCTTTATTAAGGTCAAGTCAACAAACATTAATTGCACAGAATATCTTCAAATGCTTTCAGGACCCTTACTTTTGGGGAATACAAAGCTGTCCAGAGTACATTAATATTTGCGGCAACATGATGAGTTTTCATCTTAAGACTTTCCCTTTACAGTCATTGTGCCTCAAATGTACTACATTTTCTTGACAAATTAAAATTAGTGTCAAAATAGGAACCTTTAGCAAAGGGATCAGATGCTCTGCTATTCAGAAGTTTTGATCATAAATTTCCAAAACATATGCTGCAATTTCTAACAGCCATTATAGTGTTAATCTGCAAAACAAAGAGGGCCACGTGTTTCTTTGAGGAAGTCTTCAGCATTTCTTCTGTTGTACAAATCTGCTACATGGACCGATGTATAGACAAATAAGAAAAAGAGATTATATAGTTTTCTTTTTTTCCTGCTAAGTTTTTTAAATATACAGCTTAAATAATTACTTTTCCGTTAGTTCTCTTTTGATCACCAGAACGTCATTACTTTGTAAACTTTCTTCACTCTGATCCAGTATTTTTGAGTACAAGATTAATTATAAGAAAGTGCTTCTGTTATTTCTTAAAATAGATTCTGAGTGGGAGCACATGCCATCATGATGCTGTAATTCATCAGGAAATTATGATGCAGTACTGTCTTGTTCTATAGGCACCTGCTAGCTAAGATATGGCCAAGGTCATATCAGCAATTCTTGTTTGTCAGGACTTCTTATCAGATTAAAAGAAATCCGGCAAACACATTGATTTTTCAAGAAGAAAAACCAACAAACTTGGAACCAATCACTTTTCATTTTCAATCTTGCATAGAAGCGCCACTACTAAAATAATTAAAATACTATTTTCACAATTATAATTTTGTAAGTGTAACTAATTTTAAAATGCAGAAACCTAGGGTTTATTTATCAAGAAAAGCAAAAAACTGAGATGAGGAGAACAGAATTCATATTTTATTTCTTTATTGTTTTTAAGTCATATGGCATGTAAATAAGGGTTTGGGGAAGGTGGCTCAGGAGAGCTTCCCCCAAACTTTTTTCCCTGCTTGTTACAATCTTCTTGAAGCCTACACAGATCAGTTTTGATATGGGGAGACACAGAACAAGATTACATCAGAGATACCATGGAAGTAAAAAAAAAGGCAGTTATTTTTAATTTCTTTTTTAAAAAATTGTTATTATTTAACATTAACAACTGAAAGGAAAACCTGATCATCCAGTAAATTCATCCCTTCAGCTGTGCTAGTAAAGCTTTCAATCTGTGTGATCCCAGAACTTTCTGAATCCTAAGATATTTTCATTTAAATGTCAACAAAAACCAGTGATCTTGCTGTTAACAGTATTCAAATACTTCATAAACATTTTTGATATTGTCTCCTCATCTGCATGGCTTCTGAATACATGGTAGCATGTAATAAATGCATTTCTTCATACATACAAAAATGCAATTCTTCATCAAGGCCCTCAAGTCCTACATGAAGCTATCCAACAAACACCATGAGACTTCCCTAGAAATAGTGATAATATATGCACTAAATTTTTCCAGTGGAAACTTTCTAGAAGGTGAAAGCCCCACCAAGACATATGGTAAGAGACTCACACACAAGGTAACACAGAGGTGACACCTGAGGCAGCACACATGCACCCTGTGAAGGGACGGTGGAAGATGCTGTGTAAGAGCAGGGTATATAAGGGTCTACAAAAGGCTTCGGACTACCAACCCAGAACTCTTCCTGTAGATCCATACTGGATTCCAGCAAATACCACGGAGGTGAGGAACTTGGATTTAATTCTCTACTAGCCTATGGCGATTTGAACACATTTATTTCCCAGAAGAGTGCTTTACTTAAACTAAATCAGCAACAAAGACCATGCTGTACCCTAATAGCTGAAGCACTCAACTAGGAAAGAAGACCTAGATTCTAGTCCCTGCTCCACGGACTATTTCTGTTTTGTACTTGCCCTTTAACAGAACAGAAAATGCAACAATCATTGAGAATGCAAAGATTTTAACCCTGTTCTCCTCCCTCCCACTGCAGGGTCCAAACTGCTAATTTTAAGACACTGTAGCATCACCACATCTATGTTCCTTTTTGGATCTAGTATATGAAGTGCTACAGAGACTTGTTTGATGGACTATTTATATCTCTCTTCAGAAATGCAAGACTACTTAGAATTTGGGCACCTCTTCAGCCATGAAGCTTTTTTAATTTCAGAAGCCCCATGGCTAGATATGTAGCTCTTTACAGCACTGCTCTACAGCAAGAATAAAGGCAACACATTACATTTCAAAGAATATTTAAAGCTTCTTCTACTTTTAATGCAGCATTCACTGGAGCAACCATAATATCCTCAAATAAGTATTTGCAGGACTGAATCAACAGAATAGTCTCTGCTTTCCAGAGCACACAAACTCTAGTAAATCCACCTCAATTCCAAAACAATGAATCAACCCCTTTCTCTGCCCCCAACAGCCATCACCACATTATATGTTAACACTAATCATCTTGTGTCAATAGCAGCTTTCTTTTTTCTTTTTTTTTTTTTCCCAGCTTACATCTTTTGGATCTAAAAATACTACTTTTTCCCTCCATCCAAAATATATCCAAAAAACTTCAATCCACCCTTAAAACACACAAGATTCACATAGGTTGATTAATATGATAAATTAAGTATGAAGTATTTGTTCGTTCTTTTAGAAACTCTTCTTTGCTTTTGAATACCATGTCAAGTTAAAACTACTAATTGTGCTTTGCATCTTAAGCTTCTCATCTCAAATTCTTATTCCCTGGAGCAGTCAGGGAGGGATGCAGTCAGCAGTAAAACCTCAGATGTAAGAAGGCGGCAAAAATATATCACTCCATGTATGTCATTTCCAGTGGATTAGAAGTGCCTCAGTACATTAGATGTATGCAAACCTAAATTATTAAAGAAATATATAGTTACTACTCTTAGAATACTATTTTTACTTCAAGTCTCTCCTTTAGTTTAGTGAGTGCACATTCACCCTCATCAAGAAAGATAAAACTTTGGTGATGTTGACCATGACAGGCTATGAAGAAAATCAAAAGCCTCTGGTAGAGCAAAGTATAGAAAAAAATTATATACTTCTAATATACATAATTGTACTTCTCTGAATTAGCTAATTTAAAGAGACTGCTGAACTGATACAGACTTTTGTTCACTACAGAAATGACACTCTATTTCTACAGAATTTTAGCTATCCTGCTAACAAATTCCATACTAAAGTATTCTGTTAAAAAAACTAAGGAACAAAAGAAAATGAGAGCAAGGACAAAGCTGTATCCACATAATGCTTTCAAGACATTTGATCCTGGTTACTTGATGTGAAAAGGCTTGGTAAGAAACAATACTCAAGCACAGAAAAATCCTAAAACAACACTCTGTCTTTCAACAAGGAAAATCTGAAGTGAGACAAAATTATTGTGTGTTCTAAGAACATCTCTCAACTGCTAAATTTCGGTTTTTTAAAAATGTCCTGTAGCCCCTTGATGCAGGGACTGATATATAAATATTTAATAAATTACATCTCAATACTCAAATTGACTGACCTCTAGGAATCTCCAACATATATTATAGATCTGTAAGCATTTCTTAAACAACCAACAAAAGCGTTTTAGCAGTAAGCCATATTTTGAAAGTCAGGCTGGAGTAGCCAAGGCTAATTGAAAGAGTGAATCCAAGCTAACACAAGAATCTAGGTTTATTCAAAAGCCTCACATATCAGTTTAGCATTGGTTCTTGTCCTCAGACACTTAAAAAGCATATTTTATTTAGCAAGTAAGCTACCTGGCATTTAAGTTTCAACGCTTCCTTTTTACTTGCAAATTTGCAAAGTACTTACTTACATAAAAGAAATCTGTGAAATACATAAGTAAAAAATAATGCACATCGGCAGAAAGAACTTCATACCGATTTACACAGTGAGCAACGCTATCAGTCACAATCCAATATCTGAAATTACATCCAGTATAAAATAAATCATAGAACAGTGATAAGCCATGCCGTACTGTGAGCTTTAAATGTCTTTAAACTACATCCTTACTCAAATGATCTCATCTGGGCACCCAATAAAAGGATTTTCTTCAATTACATTCACATAATATGGTTAAAAAACCAGTTTGTATCTTAAGATGCATCATCAATGCAAAGTAATTGACATTAGATAGCTGTGTAACAGCCCAGAGGAACATCACAGATGCATTACATCGATTTAAACGGAACTAATATAGTTAAAATGTATACTTTTTTTCCTATAAAGGAAACTCCTAGAAAGTATGGAAGCTGAATTTCAATTTCTGATTCAATTGAAGGGACAAGAAAAGGAGATGAATCTCCAAAGGCTCCTAAACACTTATGAAAAGCTAACACACGTGAGAAGTGAAAATGCTACTCACAAATTGTAGGAAAACAATTAGTCAACAACATAAACACACAACAGATGTCCTCGAGAGACTATACAGGTTGTGTACCAAACTCTATGGTAAAGCTATACAGTGGGACATTGATTGCTTGCACTGATCTATAAAATGCCTGTATTTCTGAAAAAAGGGAGCACACAGGTAAGTGGAACAAGCTAGCAAATGTCCTACAGGTGCATTTTACCTGGCAGAAGGCCACATATCAAAGCAAACTAGACTTTTCTGCCTATCTCACTAACCGGTAGATTAAAAAAATGCAACAGAACACCAAGCCCAGCCTGACAAAATCTACTTTTCACAAGGGAAATTACTGGCTTGGTGGGGGGAGAGCAGTGTCTACCTTGACCCTCAGTAAGGTACACACAGCTTTGCTTCACTTATTATACTGTCTGTATCTGAACCCACGAGTTTCTGATCTTCTCCCTCATCTTGAGTTGGGGAAGTGAGCAAGTGTCTGGGTGGGGGCGTAGCTCCTGGACAGGGTAAACCAACCACAACCACCTCCAGTGATTTCTTCCAGTAACTTCCTCTGTACTGCATTAAAGCAGCACATACTCCAGGTACATCCTCCCAGACAACAGCCTACTTAAAGTTCACTGACTGCAAAACGAAAGAAGCACAAGAATAAAAATGACATCTTGAAAGGATCAACATTTAACACTGTGGTTAAAAGTGGTAACATGCAGTTATATATGGAAAACATATTATTCTCAGATCTACACTAAGAAAGGAAAGAGAGAGTGGGGAAAATAAAGTATTTCATCAAGTTGCCCAAGAATTCAGGAACTACAAGGCAAAGTGGAGGAGAAGCTTTGGCATCTGTCAAATTTATAAATAAATATTAAAATAAATGGAGATAAGAAAACAAACATGATTATGAGTATTGACCTGAGAAAGAAATCTTCAGATTCCATGAGACGTCAACTCAAAGCTGTTCCAAACAAAATAAAAAAGTTCTATGAACACGAGCACTTGACATTTTGCAGAAATTCTGTAAGAAAACTCTCAGTCTAGTTGCATTCAAGAGGTTGGCTTTTTCACCTTACACCAAAAATAATTGGAATAAGATATATATTTTATCAACAAACTCTGTATCACGGGACATACACCTACAGAACTAAAAAAAAAAAGTAAACAATACTACTAAGAAAAACTTCATTATAACTTGTCACGTTACAGGCAGAAAAGATATTCGTGTCACTCCCAAAGGAAAATACCTTTTGTCAATTCACAAAGAACAACTCTTACGAAAGAACAGAAATAACAGTAACTGGAAAGTATTTTCAATACAGAAATACCAGAAAAGCACTGAAGAGCCATTTCCAGTATTTAGCACAATTTAAACCAAATGCAAAGATGAAAAGTTGGGCATGGAAGAAGATGATAGTAAAGGAATATGTTGGCCTTACTTTCTTTTCCATTGTTTTTAAAGAAGAGCTAAGGGGGGTTTTAATGCTTTATTCTCTTGCAAGCATTCAGAAAGTAGTGTGCTCAAGCATTTTGCTTAATGGCGAGGAGGTGAAGGGAGAAAGAAGCTGCTGAAAATCTTGGGAGTGTGTTTTTTAATTTCCTTCTCCTTTTTTGATTTTTTTTTTTTTAATATCAGTTGTAATAGGAGCCATAATTACATTCTGAAACGTCACCAAATACCGAATAGTTCTATACAGGTTAACAAAGAAAAGTAATTAAAATATACAGAATCTAATGTTTTCCTGAAAGAAGATGTTAGTAAAGTAGGAGCAGATTTACAGATCAACCAGAGATCACCAAAAGTAGCACAATCACTTTCAAAAACAGGAAACCAATCATTTAGTATCCAAGTGAAAGAGAAATATCCCACAAACAAACAACATACACCTCTGTGAGCATGACTAAGTGAATGGAAGGCAACTGAGTTTTGGGCCACTTCACGTAGTCTTAGGTCACTGACCAAAGTCACCTCTCAAACCACAATCAGTGGACAATGGGTGGTGCACAAGGCTACCAGATGTGATCACATCCATTCAGTCTTTCTAAAAGAGTGTAACTTCTGATATTTCCGACTAAAGTTTGATAAAAGTATGCTGTAGTCATTACAAGTTTGGGGGCCAGACAACAGTATATTCCCTAAGAACATTGGGCACTAATGCCTTGGCCAAGGACCAGTTTCTCTCATGCATTTTTACCAAAAGGAAAAATCCCAACTTCATTCTACTGGCAGCAATTTGTTTCCATCTCTACTGTGTGGGCAATAGGAAACCAAGAAAAATTGTTTGAAAATTAGCTTGGCAAAATACTAATTTCACATTTCGTTCACCATTTCGTTCAAACACCAGTTCACTATTTCATTCACTGTATATTAACAATTTTGCTGGGATAAATGGACAGGATTACTTCTCTATGTACGATAAATTTCACCATTATTAAAATGAACTAAAAGAAGAATTTATCATAAGGAATTGATAGAAGATTCAATCCTTGTCAACTTTGAATAAGGTTCAATGAGGGATTTTTAAGGAGAGACTATTAGGATTACAAGCCTTTTGTGTATTTGCTTTATTTCTCTATTCTTTTTTATAAAATTTTATAAACATTTCCTCATTTTGATGTTGTTAAACAATGTATTAAGCTTTTCTAACTAATGGGACACTTGAAGATATCTATACAGAGGTATAATCATTAAGCACACAAATTCCCTGTTTAGCTAGTCTGCTTTCCATTAACAGCCTTCACCCCTCATTTGAATAACCTCAGCCTCTATGTTCTTTGCTAGAAGCTATACTTTATGATGTGTTTTTGATTTATATAATGTGGCTATCAGTCTCCTCTATATTTCTCTTTCTCCCACATCCCACAAAATTCCATTTTTTCTGTTAATCTTTAACTTTTTCTTCTAGAAGGAGTGGTTTTAGCATTAGGATTGCTTTTTTTCAGTGACTACAGCGTTTCAGTATTTTATGCTATTTTAAAAATCGCATTGTAGATGTATCTTAATACTGAAGATGCTACTCACATTGCAACTTGCAAAACTCAGTTTAGCTAGCTACCTTTAACTCCAAGCACTGCATTTGGATAGCAAAACCATGGTCAATATATCATTAGCAGTCACAGAGACCATGGAAACATACAATACAGGACAAACTCATGGACCAGCAGGCTTCTGATTTTCAATGAAATAAGGCCTTAAATAAATACACATAGTCCACTGACTCCAATTAAATAACTAAACTACCTGTCCTTCTTCTTCATCCCAGTCCCTCCCCCTTCTTAAGAAAATATCAAGAGTCCCAAAGCCTGAGTTACCCAACTAGCTGTTGCCTATTGTTCCAGTTACCTCCATCACATGGGTAACAGTCCACTCAAGAAAAAGGTAATAATTCTGTTCAGGCCAGCAAGAAGAAGGTATGCAGGACAAACGTGGAATTAGAAGTTGATCTTCTGTGCAGATATTGTAAATAGTTGGTGTACAGAGAGGTGTCCAACAAAAGAAAAATAAGTCAATAGCATATCAACTGTCATTTAGTACATATCAGGTTAGCATCCTCGAAGTTAGTGTATTCACATTTGAATGGTAAAAACATGCTTAGAATAACTGTAGAGTGTAAGTAACATGACAGATTGAATGGTGCCAAAGTCATCTTCCAAGCAGAAGGCAAATAAACCTGGTAGAAATGGGTAATTTTTCATATATATATGAAAATTTTCATTATTATTTGATATATAATAAATGTTTATATGCATATATAAATATAATATGTATACAGTCTTCATTTACTTCTGTCAGGCACACTATAGTCAAGATAACAAGTTATAAAAAGTAACTGTTAGAAGTTTCAACTATTAAAAATTAACACATTAATAAAAAAGACCCTACTTGCCTGTAAATGCGTAACATAGCGTTCACCTTTTCCCAAATTTAACTCTACAGAAGTCAAATGATCAGCTCTTCTAGTTACCTAACATATGGAAGCTACCAAATGTTCTACTCTTTGTTAAGCACAAATGCCTAGCATAAAATTCATACTCACCTAGCCATTACTCATAGGAATCAAAAAAGTTTACATACAAAATGGAAAAATATATCTTGACTTACCCCTTCCTCAAAATAACTTCCTATAACAGGCAAATCCTTCCCTCCCTTCACTATACCTGGCCTGACAAGGTAACACTAGCAAGACAGGAGACAACAATTAGATAGTGTCAAGACTATCTTTTGCATTAATGCAAGTGAACTATACAAAACCAATACAAGATTACATCTGTTTGAAGTGTGGACAGAAAGCTCAAGTCCCATCTCCCACCCTTATCTATCCCCACCCTCACACCAGCATTCCTGAGGTCACTCACTGAGTTGATTCAATTTATTCAGGCAGCAGAAAACTCATCTTTCAAAAAGAAGAGTAGTTTTCCATTAAGATAGTCAGTTAAATTTGTTTTGCACAGAGTGAAAAATGGCAGGATAGACAAGTAGTAAAGAAAGATCAGAATTTAAAAAAATTGAGAGGTAAAAAATTGCCAGTCTTGCTCACTATTCACCTACTGGAGCAGAAGTCTCCAGAGCTCAGTGCTGAACCACATCACACAGCTGATTCAGCTAGAAATCATCCCTTTTTTCTAGCAGTTTAAGTTCAGCTGCACAGCCACACAACAGGTTATGCCAGCACAGAGCAGCACAGGAGTGGACAAGCAGCACTAATGATAGAACCATGCCCAAAATTCCACAGATGGAATCTGTTTGGGCTCTAAAGCAGTGACCAGTTATAGCAGACTGCATGGTTTACCACAAGAAAATTACCTCCGAGTAACACAGCTTGAGATACAGTGAATGCTGGAAGATACAGTCCCTGACAAAGTGCTATATGTCTTTCCCCAGCAGACAAACCAGCTGGGTAGAGGCAGGAGGGCCTGTTAGAACTATGTATTAGTGTAAACATGTTTTTTCTGCCTTTTCTTCATCTATAGCTTCTATAAACACTTTTAATTGTGTGGGTTATTTTGGACAGTTGAAATACTTTTACTTAATACTGTATTTTACTTTAGGCTACCTTAAGAGTAATTTAAAGGCTAGTTAACAAAAGGCATTTCTCACACCTCTTTTAAGTATTTTCTCCACAATATTCAAAGGATATGCCCTCGCCCACATTCCCTTACAAAATGCACAGGCACAGTCCAAGAGTCAGTATCTTTCCAGACACTTTCCACCATCAGGAAAGTCTCCTCAGTGCTACCCACCAGAAGACACACACAAGAATTGTAGGAGGCACACACAGCGAATAGTGTGTCTATATTAGCGTTTCCATTTGGTTCAAGAGCGTGGCTTTCAAGCTATCTCCTGACAGTCCCCAATCAGAGAAGGATCAAAGCACAAAAGCTAAATTAATTTTGGACAAAACTAAACGGGATGTACTCCAAGAGTGCACCTACTGCACTCCAACCATTACCTAAAGTTCACTCCATGGCTTTTCAGCAAACATGAAGCAAAACATTGTGAACAATGTGGATGGGGAGCCTGCAGTACTAAGTGGTTTGCTCTAAAAGTGTGCTTCTCTTAGGCGACACTACTTGGTAACACAGACTTTACTTAAATTGAATGAAATGACAAAAGGTAAATTAACTTACTGAATTACAGTGAAAAGACTTTTATAGGTACAACATGAAAGCAAAGATCTTTTAAAAAAATTATCTACTTATCATTGTGGAATTGTGTGCACTTAATTGTCCAAATATAAAGAATTTCTGCATCTGGTTTTTTTTTTTTCCTGCAATGCCTGCTAGTTAGCACATCAGCATCTAGGGGCTTGAGTTTAAATTTATTCTTTGAATGAATTATAATATATATTTTGCTATTGGCTCAAATGGCTACAGGCTGATGTTTTCACAATAGCTTAAACATAGATGAAGCTCTTGGAATTTGCCCTAATTATTAGATACTTTCTAGAGGTTAATGAGATCTCAACCATTCATTTGGAAATGCTTTTTGTCTGTATGTTTTTCATATGCACAGCTCAATTTAATTTCTAGAGGCTGAAGTGCAGGTAGGATATTTCTATCAGGTGTCTGTTCAGTGCAGAAAAAACTAGGAACAATCTGAATATGAAGACTTGTTAAAATTATTGAAGTGGGTACCAGAAGCTGCTATTATTCTGGTAAGACATACTTTAAAATATTGCTATTTCACATCTAAAATCTCCCTTATGATTTGATGAGCTCTCACAGCATCTTACATATAACAATAACAAAATATAAGAAGAGCTCTCAAGGAATTAAGAGATTTTTCTAATATTAAGGATAATCCATGATGTCACAGTTTAATGCTATACAGAACTTTGCCTCAGATGCCTTTTCCAGAAAGATGTTCAGTTCATCAAAGAACTCAAAAAAGTCTACTTGAACCCTTTTCTGACAAAACAATGGTGAAATGACATTATTTTCACTAATTCTCTTTGATCAACTGCCAAGCCAAAGAGAAAAGTCATGTACTGAAACCATTGTGCATAAACCAAAGCTATACCCTTTAGAATAAAGAAATAGGAACAGGCAGGTGAGCATCCTTGAAGCTTAGTGATCACAGGAAATTCTTCAGTGGTTACTTTTTTCAGTAGTTGCTTTTAACACGAACTTTAGAATTTCTATTTTGATCTTTGATACTTAGAAAAGAAGCCTGAGTCTCACTCGGATAAGAAGGTCCTGCACGCTGGAGACACTAGTAATAGTTTTAATTCTTACCCCACTGGAATTCAAGTGGCAAGATTAGACCTTAATGTTTTACAGCTTACCTCCCTACTGCAGAACAGAGCATGTCCCTAAAAAAACAGATGCCAGAATAGCATTAGGTTCTGGAGTAGTTTAAGCATATGCAAATTGAACCACATAAATCCTATCAACATGACCAATCCCGACTTCTTGAAGTTCTGTGCCTTGCCTTCTGTCCAAAGAATTATGCCATACAGCACTATTCTGTAGCCACACTTATTCGAAAAAGTTTTAGGATTTCTCTCCAAAATCTCAGCTCCATTTTAAGTCTGATGGTTTATTTTACGTACCTTTTACCAGTTTCTTCTTTTATTTATTTTGCTAAATAAATGCCATAACAAATGTCTGCATGTACAGAATGGTTTGGAATCCCTTGCAATGGGAGGCTGGGTAAGAAGCAAATTCCTCTCCCAAACTTTTCGGTCTGTTTGATTAAAGTCATCATTTAAAAAGTCAAGTACATTCTACAATAACTAGAAGTACTTTCATTTAGATTTAGCTAAAGTTTGTAGCTAGGGAACGAGACCTCACTGATCTACTTATACATCTATCAAGGCAAAGGAACATCATTAGAGTGACTATCTAAGAAGGAATTCTTTCAGGACACTGTAACGACAGTAGGAGAAAAAGCTGGAGATTACAGGAATATTCCCCCAAAATTCCGGTTTATATACTATTTGTTCTTAAGTATTCTCAAAATTTTCTTAAAGTATTAAATCAGAGCATAACAGCAATGCTTAAGTTTTAAGCAGAGGGAGTTGCACACACACGGGCATCTGTTGCAAGTTTTTCCAAGCATCTTAGTATTATCTACAGAAACACTTTCTCCCTGCACTATCTCTTAAAGATAGGTTTCACAACATTTCTCCTCGATATGCTTAATTTACAGCTTATTTTTCCAAGAATTTTGAGGAGCTTTGAATTGCTGTAGGCTTATTTAATGTCTCCCCTTGAATATTCAGACAAATAAAAACAAAAATAAGTTAAAAAAAAAGAAAGAGGAAATGAGAAGTACCTATTCCCTTTAATCTTTGGGGGGTTTTCTGCTTTTTCTGGAAACAACAAGCATTTTTCTCACCAGATATGTACTTACTTTTAGGCATCTTGCCGCTTTCTCCCAATTTTTTTTTTTTACAAGACGAAGATTCCGACAGGGAATAGAAAGTAAACCTTTGGCTTCTTACCATCTACACTGCTTTGCCACCATGCTACAGCATACAAAGAATCACCAGTGGGAAACTACCTAATACCTGTTTGAATTCCTGGAAACTTTTCTTCCAGAAACATACACTGCCACCCAAGCTTCCCTAAGACAAGATTTGCAAGTACCTAGCTAAAAGGATACATACTTGCCCGACACCAGTATTTTCTCTTTTACAGTCCTGTGTGTCTTCATAATCCCATGAAAATTGTCTTGGTTTGCCAAGTTCCTAAATTGGTTTGCCAAGTGCCACATTCAGCATCTCTTCAAGAATTGCCAGATGAAGGCTCTACAGACTATCAATCCCTTCCTAAATTCCCCATCCCAGGGCATAAAAAGCAGCTTTTTAAATGGCAATCCCTGCCTATTCCATCATTTGCAGAGATCCTAGGAACATTCCACTTCTGAGTCAGATCTGCAGGATACTTCACTACAATTCATTTTAATTTCTGAAGAATGCATATTGTTCTTCATCCATACAGATTCCCATAAAATAATTCTGGATAACAGCTTACTTCCTAGATTTCAGTATGAATTTAAATCCCCTCCCTAGCATATATCAGGAAAAACAAACAAACAAAAAACCAAAACAAAATCCAAACCCCCCAAAACACCAGCAAAAAACAAACAAACAAAACCATACCGTATACGTAAATTTCTGCTCTCCACTTTTAGGTCTCAAAAGTCACATATGATATAGAGGAAAACCAACAAAGTAAATACAAAATGGATTTTTCAGATTAAAAATATTCCACATAGATTTTGAATTCCCTACAATATACAGAACAATAACGAAAACTAAGAATTTCATAACCACACATTAAGTACTCAAAAGCCCAAACTATATTATAGTTCAAAGCCCACATGCTTTCTGCCCCCTCACTCATTACAGAGGTGATATAATTTAATTAGAAAAGGAAAAAGTATATCTAAGAAACACATAGTTCTATAGTTGCAGTTCTAAATATGTATGCAATACTTAACATATTACTATATTGTGCTACTAATACAATTTACAGGTTGAATACAAAATGAAACGTCATATCAAGTATAAAGCTATTAAAGATTACTGTTCTAGGTAACTTACTTGCATATGAAGCTAAATTAACATTGAGTCAGTTCTTTCATATTTTGGTATACATCAAAAAACACTTCACGGCTCAAAAATAGATTTGGTAATACACGGCTATTCACTAAATCACTGAAGTCAGCCACTGGAAGTTCTGCTATTTATCTCATAGT
Organism: Scolopax mira; assembly: GCA_004320125.1. Classification (NCBI taxonomy): domain Eukaryota; kingdom Metazoa; phylum Chordata; class Aves; order Charadriiformes; family Scolopacidae; genus Scolopax; species Scolopax mira. Next base: position 324,223 of record BJBW01000653.1, on the reverse strand, counting down.
ACAAGGAACAGACGATGCATTTTATTCCTTACAAAATACCATTAATATCGTTCACCCACCTTGTAACAGCAGGATAGAGTCCTGTTTTGCAGGATTTTACAAAAAGAACACAGAAGAAGATTATTCTTGAGGGTTTATGCTAATTTTTTTCCCACTTGACAACTAAGCTAAGCATAAAATAGACCTCAGTAAATTAGTCTGAAAACAAAGCAAATAAACAAAATATCACATACAAATCTCTCACTTGCAAAATGAGAGCTCTTTTAAGATAACTGCCTAATTAAGCCCATTTTTCCCAAGCACTTTTTAATGCAATTACTGTTCCTTGTATACATCAACTTACTTTTCTCGATTGTTTTGTGATTTTTAAAAAAACCTCCCTAAAAGGCCATGCTACTTTTTTATTAATTAAAAACATTGCACATAAAAAAGGCTGCTACCTGCTCATCTTCCATATAGTTGTTTATTACCCTCTCATTCTCCAAGAACAGCTTTTTTAGGCATTCTGCTAAACTTTTAAGAAGAAATCTGTCACAGTAAAGACTACTAATATAAGACCATTTTAATAGAGGAAGAGTTGCATACTACATCTGCATGTAGGAACAATGTAAATTATTTCTTTTATTTAATACACACTTCAAGACCTTATAAATATTCTAAGAGCTAAAATGTGATCGTATTTTTAGTTATCACGTCCTCCTGTTGCATAATATCAATCTCCAATGAATTGCAGACAACAAAACCAACACTTATCTCCAAAAAAACAATTTTTAAACCCTATCAGCAAACCTGTTTCAACCACTGGAATACGAAAATATTTTCCCACTAGTTCAAAATAAGCTTTTTTAGCTAGAACCAGTGAAAAAGAGGCGAAAATCTTAACTTTCACTTCACAAAGTGAAGAAGCACAGCAAACCTTTTTGCTTTTAACGGGTGGTAAATTTCAAGATAGATTTTTCAGAAAAGCTATGGATGAAATCCTAATACAATATAAAAGTACCTCTCAACAAAGGTGCTCTACTCTCCAAGCAAGCAAACAGACAGATATGGTTAAATTAACATCAAAGATGAGAAATTCTGTGTCTGCATATCAGGCTTTTATATGCTACATGCTCCAAAGCATGGACTGATGATCATACATTCTGTTGTTGTCCAGTTACCAAAGCCAGCAAACCAACCAAAGGTTATCCCAGAACTAAGCCAGTTCTCAGGAAATCCACAATCACTATTTTTTAAGGTAAGCAGCACAGAACATCTTCCCACAGTACTGAAAAAAGGAACAAATATAAACCTAGAAAAGTAAACAAAAGCATAGTGTAACGGATAGACTCTGTACTGCTGAATATGAACTACAGACATGAAGTATGGGTGAAGATGCAAGTCTTTCAACTGTATTTGGGTAAGTAAACTCCAAATCAAGAAACACTGATTTCTTATTCCTGCTCTATAAGAACACATAAACCTCCAAATTAATAGCCATTTCTCACATAGTAAGTATTAATTAAAACATCCATATATAGTTGGGAAATAACATCATTTTACATGCTTTTTAACTTCAGTGTTTCTACTTCTTTCAGTTCAAAAGAAACAGTATCATAGCAAGCAAATTAAACTGTAAATAAGAGTCTGCTTTATCAGTGAGATTCTAGTCACCAATTTTTCTTCCACACTGCACATTAAAATTTGGTGGAGGGGAGGGAACTATAAAATAAAAGTTAAAAGCACTGTTAAACTATAAAAAGGAAACTGGACAATTGTATGGATCACTCACTAAATATAAAAGCTTACTGCACCCATATAAAAAAATGAGAAGGAAATACTTTCGTAAAGACAGCTACAAATGACAAAGAGTGAGATCTCCTAGATTCCATGGATAAACTCAACACCATGACAGCCTTACAGTTAGAAAAGACAAAAAATCAATGTTTCTCAGAGTCCAGAATGTTTTATTTTTAAAAGAAGTACAGCATCTCTCTACTTCTGGAATTCATTCATTGAACTAAGCTTTTGAAAGAAAACTCAGGCTCTTAGGAAAAGATACTGACTTGAATCTATGTTTTGAAGATGAGTACCCAGTAAGATGTAGGCTTTGAGAGAAAGGCAGATCACAAGCAAAAAGCTAACCAACTTCAATTTAAACAATTAGGGCAATAAGTGCAAGCAAACTTATGTCAGTCCTTACCCTCCCACCCACACCTCTATATGAAAGTTTACTGTAACTTCCAATGTATGTCAAAAACATGAATAGTATCGTCCCTTAGAAACAATCTTGCAATTTGCATGCTATTAAGGAAGAGTCTTAGAGGAAAGTCGTGAGAAGGTACCTCATAATGTAGGAGAGAGGCATATAAATTTTTGTGGAAAACCAACAGCATATCTATTTCTAAAACAGTTTGACCAACAAATACTGACACCCAAAGCATTTTGTTTGCCACATTTCTCTAAGGTAACTTTTACAAAACTTGTACATCAGTGAACTTAAGATCCACCCAGGATTGTTTAGATGATGTTCTCAATTAGACAACACCCTCACTATCTGAGAAGAATGCTTGCTTCAAGTTACAAATTCAGGTGCAATGTGTAAGTGCTGCATTACTTCAACAAACTAAATGGTCTCAGACACAAAGATACTGGTGTAATGTTCCACACTACAGTGTTGAGGCCAAACAAGATCTAAGGTCACGCATTCGAGAAACCTTTGTCTGCTTTATCACGTAGGCCCATGGCAGCAACTATCATTCAAAAATGTTTTAATCTTTACTTAGAGGAAGAAAGGAAGAATAAAGTACCTGAAGAAATCACTAGTGAAGAGTCGCATTTTGCCAAAACCCCTTACTCCCTTTAACTGCAAAAATGTTTCATAAAGGTGAAAAGCTGTATTATCACTTCTAAAGCAATACTTTAAAGGGTAAAACTATTCTGAAAAAGAAAGCTAGTCTGAGATTATTTTTATTAAACAAACAAGAAACAATACAAAAGAGAGGCAAAGACAGAAAATGCTGTTAGTGTCTGGTGCTAACCTTCTCACAGATCTACCTCAAGCAGACAAACACTGATTGAAGATTTATTAGCCAACCACAAATTTGACATTTTTTTTTATCACAAATATTCTGAAAAGAACAAATATCAAGTTTTGAACATCTACACTAGATGCTTACTGGACAGAAAACTAGAAGGGAGGTAAATAAGAAGAAAACGGTGATGGAGAGGAAAAAGGACAAAATAAAAGAGCAACGAGAGAGAAACAGGGTTTTTTTCTATCAGGCTAGCAGAGATGGCAACGTCGTTTAGATCTCTGGATGGTTCTATCAAGGGTCTGCTTAGTCCCTCACAGAACAAGAAAGGTCGCAGATTATGTAACTTTTACCAGCATCACCACCAGTGAAGGATGCCCTAATATTGATTCAACTCACTGCACACATTTTCCTCCCTTTTTTAGCCAACTTCAGCATTACAAAGCTCTGTACTTACTAATTCAGGTTCGATATCCTAACAGCAATGGTAACTGGTTAACAACCACTCTGTTACAAATAACCCAAACATGAAAGGCTTACAAGGGGCAACCAGAATAATTCCGTATCCAAATCTGTATTTTGCTAAGGAAGCACTGGTGCACAAAACTGCATATAATCCAACTTTTACCACAAATGTAGACATTTTTCTGGCTTTTTTTTTCTTTATCTACCCCACATTTCTTGTTTCTCTGTGCATGTGTCCTTTTTAAAAAAAGATATCTGTAACACTTAAATAAAGTTTTGGCTGTTGTTAGACCAAGTCTGCTATCTCAGCCTCCATCACAAGTATCTCCCAATCTGACAGCATCATGGTCCTTCTAAAATGTATTGTATTTTACCATAAGGGTAACCTCATGACAATATAAGACTGAAGATCAATTATTATTTGTAAGTTTTATACCCACAAACTAGAGAGACTACCTATTCACATAAAACATAATCCTCTAGTTTACAAGTTTCACAGTTTTGTAATATATTGTTGTTTATATTTCTTCCTGTTTCTCTAAATAAGCTTAAATCTACAACTTTCTGTATAGAGACTCAAAACCAAACATGAATGGCATCTGCAAGTCAACAGATGCTGTGTACATGAAAGTATATTAAAGTATATTTCCAGACTTCAGAAAGACATTCTTTAATGTTGAGAAATTGTCCTAATTATGGACTCCATTCTTCTCATTTACTCTTAACTAAAAGACCTTGACACTTTGGATATGGATATAAGAGAAGTTAACAAGCAATTTAAAAAAAAAAAAAACACACCAAAAAAACCCAACACAACAAGGTGCTGCATTCTGCGTAACTTTGCATTTGAACTCAATAAGTTACTTTGGCTAAACAATAAGCAAACTTTCTATTTCTCTAATCCATTGTACCTGTCTTAATTTGTCACAAGTGAAGACATATGTTTATTTCCAGACAGGAAACTAGCAATACACACAAACACAAACGTCTACTAAGCAAAACTAAGTATGGTAACTTACTAAATGAATGCAATTGAACTAAGCTACACAACAAACATTATTCACTCCATATTAATATAGTCTGTAGAGCCATATGCATCAACCTTAACAATAAACAAGAGTAACAAGATGCCCAAATAATTTTTTTATGTTCTCATTTGAAAGTTAGCATACAACTTTGTTCCAAATTAATTCGAGGGAGTTACTCCTAAGTGAATTTAAATTCCACCTAAATACTACCTATTGCACTAAGGTAATTTCTAAAATGAGTATACCAGGTCTAATAAGAACATAAATCTATATGCCTGTGCTGATAAGCCCACAAGTATAAACTGCTAACAAAACAAACATATGGCTATGATCTTAATTAGAAAAGCTAAAGAAGTCATGTTATGTTATCTAATTTCTGATCACTGAGCTATTCTAAATGATTAAACCAAAATGTAGTGCTCATACCTAACCTTTCCATTGCTACACGTTCCCTCATACACCAGCCAAGAAGCAATTATTTGATCATTTCTAGGGGAAAAAAATCAGAAGAGTGAATTTTTAAATCTGCTGTCTCCTCAGCTGAAACAGCAGAAACAATAGAATTGCAAATTATAAAACAAAGTTAGAAGAGTTTAATAACACTCAAACAGGATTTATAGTACAAAATAAAAACCTATGTGTTTTAAAAAATTATATTAATCTATTGTGGGACTTAATTATTATTTAAATTACTGTAACACCATATTCTGGGAACATTTACAGGTGAAAGTTATTACAACTCACTGATATACAGAAAATAATAATAATCCAAGTTCCACAGCAGGAAGCTTCACAAAATAGGCAAAGGGCATTCTGTCTGCAGACATCTCCTTCTCACTTTAACTTCTACAATAACACGTAACTGCACGCATGGCCTAGCGTTCAGGAACAAAAGCCACCAACTCCACCAGTTTGACTTCTGCATCTGGCCAAACCTGCTGTGTCCTTAGCAAGGATATGGCTGCCTGAAATTTGAAAGCAACGCTGAGGATTCCCACTTCTCTTACGCCGTGCTTTCCTAGCGCTTTACCGTCAAAATAACCCCGCAGCCCAGCGCTCCTCGGGCAGGGATGGCCTCCGGCGGCGGGGGTTCAGCACCCGGACGGGGGACAGCACCGGCCGCGAGGGGATTCCCCCCGCCCCGCCGCGGGGCTCCCACGGCCCGGCTCCATCCCTCCACCGCCGCCCGAGGGCAGGGACCGGTTTCTGAACGAGGCGTGAGATGGAGGCGTTCGGGTTAAAATGGGCCGGGTTTAATAGATAACTTTCGGGTTAACTCCAGGCCTCCTCTCCAACGAAGGTATCCCCTTTCACTCCCAACGTTTCCGACTCCTAAACGTGCTCACCACGCTGCTTTCCACGAACAGCCATGTCTCCTCAGGCTCCCGGTAACAGCTGCCGAGCTCGACGCGCAAAAATTTCACTAGAATCTGTCGCCCCTTCCTTCTCCAGAAACGCTATTTACGCCCGTATACACTCGAACCCCTCGGGGCTCCATTTCTGAGCGTACCGCGCTCCCACCGGAGTGCCGAGCGGCACGGTACACCGGCACAACCGCAAAGGCCACCCCCCCCCAAAGGCCGAAGAAACCCCGAAGCCCGAAACACACCTACCGGCTACGGCCCTGGGAACCATCCTGAGCAGCCATCGTATGTCATGTGCCAGGGGCTTATTAAAGGATGTTCCATGCGCTGCGAGCACTACCATCGTACGTGCCCTCCTCCTCCCCGCAGAAAGCACACAGGCACACGCATCCCTCCCTCCCTCCCAAAAGTAAGGGTCGAGGAGGGGGAAGGGAAGGAGTCATCTGAAAGGTGTGTCTGCCATGCCACGCTCAAAGGCATCCCCGGGGGCAGGGAGCTCAGGCCGCCTCCCGGGGAAGGCAGGCCCGGCTCCCGCCGCCCCGCAGCCTGCGCCGGCCGCAGGCTCCCTTCCTTCTTAAACGCCTTCGCCCCCACGGCTCCGCTGCGTTTGGAGGAAGCCTGGCGGCCTCCCGACTCCCCGTCCCCTTCGGCAGACACCCACCCCCGCGCTCCGTCCCCTCCAGGCTCGTAACCCCTCCTGTTACCCCCGGGCCGGTCCCCCGGGCTGCGGCGCACAGCAAACCCGCTCGGCTCCCTCGCTCGCCCGCCTGCGGCAGAGGCGCCCAGCGCCGCCCGGCCTCCCGCACACGCTCCCCGCCGCGGCGCCGGCAGCCGGAGCGCCGCCGCCCCCACCTCCCCCGGCCCGGGCCTCGGCCTCGGCTCCCGCAGGCACGGCGGAGCGGCGGCTCCCTGCGCAGCGGCGGCGGCGGCGCCACAGGAGACGGCCGCCGGGGCAACCCGCCGGGCGGCCTGAGGGGCGCGCACCGACCCGCCGCCTCCCGCGTCCCCCCCCGCTCCATCGCCGGCCGCGGCTCGTTACCTGTGAGGACTCCGACGCGGATTTGGTGGTCGTGGTTCGTTAAAATCATCCCCTCCGACGCCATGTTTCCCGGCGCAGCCACCGCACTGACAGTGAGCGCGCGGGGAGGGGGGGGGGGGGGGGGGGGGGGGGGGAGGGGGGAAGGAGGAGGAGGAGAGGGCAGGAGAGCGAGAGCGGCGCGAGCGCAAAAGGGGCGGGGCCCGAGGGGCGGGGGCGGGGCCCGAGGGGCGGGGGCGGGATCAACCCGAGGAGAGGCGGGGCGAGCGCCCGCCTGGGCTCAGCAGATACAGCCGTGCAGGGAGGGGTTAGGGGGAGGGCGTGGCGCGCGTGAGCCAGCCGGCGCGAGCCTGGCCTGCTGCGCGCGGCCCAGGCAGCACTAATCCAGTGCCGAGAGCGTCAGGCCTGGCCCCGGTTGCCGCCGGTCGCGGCGGGGGGGCGGCCGGGGCGAGTGCCGGGACCGCCTTCGGTTGTTGTAGTAGCCCGTGCGGCGCGTCTGCCTTGTACGGCCCCCTTTGGCAGGCTGCCAGCCCTCCCCCCGGGATGGCCCTTCATCTCACACCCCACGGCCACGGCAGCGGGGGTTGCTGGCACGAGGTCGGTCCCGGTCACCCCGCCCCGGGGCCGCGGGGAGCGAGGCGGCCGCCGGGCAGCCGGCCCCGCTGCTTGACACAACGGCAAGCAGACCCCCAACCGGCTCCCTGGGGAGACGGACAGCTCAGCTCAGCCGCGCCGGACGAAAGTCGGCCGTTCCCCACCGGCCTTCTCAAGGCCAAGTGCAAGGTCCTGCGCTGGGTCACGGCGACCCCGGGCACAAATACGGGTTGGGCTGGGAACGGCTGGGGAGCAGCCCTGAGGAGAAGGACTCGGGGGTGTTGGTGGANNCCTGGACAGGATGCAGAGGTGGGCTCGTGCAAATCACATGCATCTAAAACAAGTCAAGTGCAGGGTCCTGCACCCAGGCACAAATACGGGTTGGGCTGGGAACGGCTGGGGAGCAGCCCTGAGGAGAAGGACTCGGGGGTGTTGGTGGATGAGAAGCTCAACATGTGAGCCGGCAATGTGAGCTCACAGCCCAAAAAGCCAACCGCATCCTGGGCTGCATCAAAAGAATGCAGGTCAAGGGAGGTGATTGTGCCCCCTCCTCTGCTCTGGTGAGACCCCACCTGGAGCACTGTGACCAGCTTTGGAGTTCTCAGCACAGGAAGGACATGGACCTGTTAGAACGGGTCCAGCAGAGGGCCACGAAGATGATCAGAGGGGTGGAACACCTCTCTTATGAGGACAGGCTGAGAGAGCTGGGGTTGTTCAGCCTGGAGAAGAAGAGATGGTTATTGGGAGACCTTATAGTGACCCTCTAGTATTTGAAGGGGGACTAAAAGAAAGCTGGAGAGGGACTTTTTACAAGGGCATGCAATGATAGGACGAGGGGTAATGGCTTCAAACTGGAAGAGGTACCAAAAAGCACTCTGAGGCAGTAGGAGGGCAGTGCTTCCCAGCCCAGTGAATGTGTGGATTTGGGTTGGCCCAAATCAGTTGTGAAAATACATGGTCAGTTGCTTTTCCAGTCACCTACCTGGATTTGAACTCTCAGCCAAGTTGCTCTTTGTCCCCAAAATCCAAAGTTGTTTTCATTGTCTAGTTACACTGGTTTAACAGTTCAATTCTTGAGGCCTCTGGTAATGGGAAAAGAAAAGATAGATAGCAAGGAGCATAATCACCCTTTTTTTTTTTTTTTTTCTGTTAGCATGTGCAATACAGAGACACAAAAAGTTTCCCAACAACTTTTGAGACCCCAAAGCTCAGCAAGGTACTTTTGCAGTCCTTCCAGGCCTGTTCTCTTCCCTCCAAGTCCCTCCCCTCTTCTCTGAGATTAAAACTGCTTTTACACAGCCTTTAGATAAAGCAACTTAGTATCATAATCATAACAACTATCTTCACTTTGTCTTACTTGAACTATATGATCTGGGAAACTGGCTGTAAGCAAATATTTAAATTATCTTGACTGAATATGAAGGCATATGTCTTCTACATTAAATAGTAACATCATCAGCTGCAACACCATTGCCAAGGTTCAAGCTCCCTGACTCCAGTGGATATTTGTATTTTCAGATGTTCTTGTTGAGGTTTCAGTACTCTATGCTAATAGCAGACTCTGGATTATTCTCCTTTTGACTGTGTACTAACAAGCAATTATTGAAAGCATTTGTAATTTGCATAGACATTAATGAACCATTTCAGGAGCTTCCTCTTTAGCGTATCATTTTCTTAGATGGACTATTAGTGCAAAACCAGAGGCTTGAAGAAATAGCCTGTCTCTGTGAAAGTCTCACTAGTAGCACTTTGATGGGGTGGTGCACCAGCACACGTATCAGTATTTCTATATTGGCACAGCAGTTGCAGTGTGTGCAGCCGTAGAGACTGAGAATTCAGGCTCCAGAGATCTCTGGTTATGCAATGGTATAATACAACATATGTGGGTGGGTGTAAGCCTGAACCCAAAACAGCATGGTTACTGAAGATATACTGCATCGCTGGTGCTCATACGGCTGTTCCCTCATGGGTTCAGTCACTATGTGTTGAATATTCTGCTGTAGACACGGCAAAAAGAATTTTTTTCTCTCAAACGTATCTGAAATGCTCTAAAATACAAGCAAGTAGCTTGACATTTTGTAGCTTCCTGCAGAGGATCCTCACACCCTACACTAAAAACAGTATTGTTTATTCAGAGCATCTCACAGTCTCCCCATGTAGCCTGTTGATTTGTTGCTCTTGTGGATGGTAAGGAGGAGGGGCAGAATTCAGATTTCACTGGCAACATTAGCTTTAGTACTTCCTGGATTATAAATGCCTACTAGTGGGGTTTGTGTGGGACTTTCTGTATAGAAATGTAGTGGAGGATTATATTCATGTAACAAAGTAGTACAAATTTACAAATTTTTGAAAGCCTGAGTCAAGGAACAGCTGAAATCAGTAAAAGGGGTTTTATTACTGTGGTATGAAAGTCCTCGTAAACTAGATTGTTAATAAAATGGTAGATCCACAATAGCTCAAGAGAAGGTTGTAAATGGGATGATGTTCTTCAGTGAAGTTTTCAACAGAGTAAGAAAACAAGTGTGTGTGAGGAAAAAACCTTTTACTGCAGGGAGATACTCTAGGAAATACGCTGGCAGCCCATAACAGAGTTCATGTTGACCATCCAGAGAAAAGCAAATTTTCATCATCAAAATAAATACAAAACTGATAGTCACATTTTGTCCTGGTCATGTCAGCTCTGAAGGATAACTATACTTAGTAACCACTCAGGAAATTTTTACATTTCTATGTCTGCTAGCTGTTAATTATCAATATCTGCCCATTAACAAAGCACCACCCTTTCATTAAGCTGGCTATTTCAGCCATGTTTTTTCTGTGTAGTCTTAAATCTGCTGGCCAACACAGTATGCTTTCTTATTTTATCATAAGCAATATAGGATGACATATTTTAATTACTCATTTGGGTGAAAGAGTTTGAGGGTACAGGAAGTACTTGCTATCTGTAGAAATCTTGATTTAAAAAACCAGGAGATTTCAGTATGATTACAGGAAAATACCAGTTTGTTCTGTCGATTACAATGTGGGTGAAGATGATTTAAAAACTCATTGAAAGTTATCAGAGAGGCTTCCTATTTAGAAGAGGTGTTCAATGTAATTTCTATAATCTTGTTGTCAGATAGGCCTGACTTTTTTTTTTCAGTGGCTCCTTAAATGCAATCTCTTAACTCTGTTCATTTTTATTTTTAATTGGTTGGCTAGCAGGATCAGCAGCCCTTCAAGTGTGTGCCATTGGTACAGATCCAGACAAAGCCATGAAATAGCTGGCTTAATGAATCATTAATAGAATTCAGAACATTTTATTTCTATGCCACTGGTGCAAATCCAAGTAAGGTCAAGAGACTAGCTGGCTCAGTGGTTCAGTAATAGGAAGCAGACTTCTACCTCCAGCGTATTGATGCAGTCCTGTAAAGGGTCAAGGACCTGTAGGTTTTGAGACATTAAAATACAAAGCTTTTCCAATGCAGCCATTGGTTTAAAGTCAGTCTATTATAGATTATTACTTTCTGACATGTTTCAATAGTCTGTATTGATCTATACATTTTGAAAAGGATAGTATAAACATTTTCTGTGTAGCCGCTGACACAGCACAATATTCCTCACTCTAAAAGGTACAAGACGCGATTTCCACAAACAATCCTTTCCCTTAGGCAAGCATCTAGGGAGAAGACAGAACGTGCACCACATTTTAGCTATGTAAGGCTAGCAAACCATCTGAATGTCTTAGTGGCTTGTACGGTAGTCCATCGTTGCTACACTAGCTTTGCCAGAGGCCTCCTGAGAACACTCCCTGGGTTTCCAGTCAGGAGTAAGAACCCAGCTTCAGTAACCATCCTAACTAGCCGTGGGAGGGAAAGTGTGTTTTGCTTAGGATAAAACTGCATTACTCCTTGTACTGCACCAACATTTGCAAGGTCATATTTGTCCGTTAAGCAAATAGCCTATGTTTGTGAGATCACACAATGAGAGAAGCTGGTAACAAGCTATATCACGACTTAGCTCATGCCTAATTGCAATGTGGGCATTTGCAGCAATGACAGGCGCGTGGAAAACTCCAAAGGAAAGGTGGCCCTGACAGACATCCCTGCGTACAGCCTCTTTCCCTCACTACCTCCTCCTACTCAGCTACCTACTGTGGTGTAACTTCTGAAATGGCACCATATGCTCAAGGATACAACCTCAAATATATTCTCAGAAACAACAACATCTGGAAAAGTGAAGTTTACTGAGCTTGTATGGTATGACTTTGACAGCTCTGTGGTAGTGACAACCATGTGAGTCGTCTCCAGTTCCCTTGCAGTCTTTTTTATTTTTTATTCTCATACTCTGGTCAGACATAAAAGCTAAAGTTCTTCCTTCTGCATCATTCTGACTAGGAAGAATTTTATAGTGAACCCATATCTTCTAATTATTTAGTGCATAAAGCAGGTAGGTCTATACAGCCTGTCTCTTCTTTATCTGAGATTTCAGATGTTGCCATTTTGTTGCTCAGTTGAAGAAAAATTTCTGCCTCTCTGAGCCTTTGGAAATGAATGCTCTGTAGGTCTCTGTCCAGGACACGTTGGACCAATGCGTTTGTGCTGCATATGCAGACTGTTCAGACTTTCTCAGACAGGATTCAAGAAATGCCAGGCAGGGAAATTCCAAATTGAAGTGTACCCTCAGCTTGGTGCCAAGGGTTTGAATCGGTCACTTATGAGCAGTGGAGCTCCTGAAGGTCCCGTACAAAGGATTATCTTTTGGTTCATCATTATTATCTTTTTGTCCACCATCATTGAGCTGGTCCTACTACAAGTCTTTTTTCTCTGTACCACTCTAAAGATACACCTGATATTTTGCTGTAGCCATTCTAATCTGCCAAAGTAGGTCTTTCTTGAAGAACAGCACACTAAACAAGGGCTCCCACTCTTTTGGAATAATCTGGAAATAGTGTCAGTCAGAGGTAATCTTTAGGGACCTCTGCGGGGATAATGAGAAGATTGACACTCCCTGGGATCAATTCTTCTGGGTCACTGCAGCCCTTACTGACAGCCCTCCAGCATACAACTTTTCTGAGAGCAGAACCAGGATCTTATGCTATACATGTGACATCTGAGTACAAATGCAGCTCAATTGATTCACTACTAGTATGGGTGCCTGACAAGAAGAAATGAATCTTAGCATGACTCCACATGAGTGGTGTTGACACATTCAATTGTCTGTGCTTCGTTTGCTGCAAAACAGTAGCTATTTTAGAGAAGCAGTTGATGAGTTTAGCATACACAAAGAGTAGACAGATTTAAAAGAGATCTTACTGGAACATTCTATTTTTGAAATTTCACTTTGACAAAACTGTCTCATTAAGAACTTGGATATGAACAGTAGGAAAATGCTTTTGGATCTCATGTAAACTAAATTCAGAATTCTGATGAGCTGAATCAGTTCTTTCTTTACATTATTTTTCTTTATCTGTATTTCCCCTTGTTTCTGTGTAAGAGATGAAATGAAACTTTAAGAAATCCTGGTCTTGATTAATAAGCAAGACAACTCCAAACTGTATCAAATAAGGCAGAAAGAGGAAAGAGAAGGTAAGTATTTTGAACTCAGAATAAATTTTAATGTATCAGAATGAATTACCCACAAATGACCATTGTGGCCAAAAGTGAACAAATGAATACTTGCTTCTGCAGGAAACTTTGTTATGTTGTTTGCTTTGACTTAATAGGGGCATTAAGCATACTAGATCCTCTAAGGAAGAGGAGGGTACCGCATGGAGAAGGGCAGCCACAACTTTCTGCCAGTTTGACTGGAGGCAAATGATCCAACATTCATTAAGAATATTGTGTTTCAGCTCTGAACTACATCCTAGTGGATTTCAAAGGGTTTCTCAGCCTTCAGACATGAGCAGCTATATCAACAAGTACATTTCAGGAAAGCCTTCCCCAGACATACTTTTTATTATGATGTATAGACTATGCCTATAAAACTAATAGTGTGTACTATCTTTGATGCCTAGTCAGTGTTGATCAGTTGATCAGTTTGGTCTCTCTTCATGCGATTGCTTGGTTTTCTGCTCCTCAAAAATAAAATCAGTAACTTATTTGCTGTTTCTGCTTATACATCTTTGCATTGTAGATCAATAAATGAGGCTTGCCACCTGTGCATGTAGATTACCGGATGATACAAATGACACAGTACATTTCAGAGCCATTGTATGTAGTCATATTAAATGCAAGAAGTTTTTAATACACAGTCCTTGTGTATTATTAGGGCTTCATATATTTTTGATTTAGGGATATGCTTTGTAGTAGCTTATTTAGTCTTTCTCCAGAACTCTTTGTTATCTTGGCTTCATCTCAGATATATCTTTAATTCCCAATATAGTCAGGCTGTTGGTATGAAAAATCTGTCTCTTCTACAGTTAATCAAAGCTCAGGCAGAAAAACACACAGGAAAACAAGCTTTCCAGTAGAAGACTTTCTTTATGTCTTTTCATTTTCACAACACTCTTTAGCCTGTATAGGCTTAACGTCCAGCTGTCCAGCTGTCCTTAACTTCCAGCACGGCCTGTTTAAAGTGCTAATGTAACAGCTATTGCCTTAGTATCCAAGTATATTACAATGTTTCATGTCCAAGTATACCATAATCAATGTATTTATCCTGACAAAGTCTGAAAGTTAAGCCACCATTACTCTGGTTCTACAGAGAGGGGGTAACTGCATTACACCGACTTGCTGATGGATGCTGTGGTGTTATGGTTTCTTGATTAAGGGCCTGTCACAGTCTCCTTGGCTCCTGCTGAAGCACCATATGGGCACACACTTGGGTCTCACCTGGACAGAGCATTCAGCTGGAACCTGAAAGTTCAAAAGTGCTTCAGATCTCCAGTTAAATATTGGCCTGAAATCTGGATTTAAATCCACACCCCTGAGTGTGCTAAACAGCAAGCTGTCAGCTGTTCTGAATGGGTTAAGGCTTCCAAGTGCTTCTTGTTTACAGAGTTTGTACTGTGAGTAAATAAATAATTTCCTTTTTTACTCCACCTGTCACTATGGAAGTTTGAAGTCCAACTTCTATAAATAAATTTACTCACAGTACATTTTATTGTCATTATTGAAGACAGTTAAATAAATGCATCCTCACAGTATCAATACCACTGAAAAAATTGGGGTTTAGTTTTCTGGCCAAATAGAAAAGGTTTTACTAGCTTATTGGACCAATGCAGAAGTTTCTAGGCAAAATGCTAAAAAGGAATACTAAAAAGTTATTTTGTACTGAACATTGAGTTCAACCCCAAAAGAATTATAATTTCCCTCTTTGATTTTAATTTAGGTCTTATTTGATTGACTCTTATGAAGCCATACTGGAAATTTCCAAAGAGAAAAAAAAAACTGGACTGAAAAAAAACTTAAAATGGACAAATTTCAGGTCCTACTGTTGCTCTACCTAAGACAGTGGATTTAAAGTTGCAGGCTTATCACTGCATCATCCTATTCCACCTTCTCACCCCTCAGACCCTCTCTCCACACCTGATCCTTACTTCTCTGACTCATCAGAGTCCTCCATCAGCCAATGCATTTCACTTCTATGGCAGCAATCTGTGTAGGATTTTAGTACGGTCTGGCAGGAAACTCTCTCACAGATGGGTCTGGGAAGTGCCAGAGACAGCAGAGCAATTAGTGTGAATGGGAGGCAGGGGTCAGTGGAAACTTGGAAAGGTGGGAAAGGACCTTCCTCTGTCTTCTCTTTTATTGGCTTACCACACCTTATGGAGCAGCATTACAAAAGAGAAAAAAAGGTGGTATTCCTGACTACACCAACAGTTTTTGTGGTCAAATTCTTGTTCCTTTGAGCCATTTTAATTCAAAATCCAGATATTTTACCACTTTTTACAAACCTCACCTAATATTTAATTGCAATATTTCTAAATATTTATCTCTTTTTTCTGTAGCTGTACTTACTCATCAAATTTGAAACTCAGGCATCACTTGAAATTATATTTTCCATCAAGTAATTTATTCTCTAAGAAGTTTAATCTGGAAACAAGGGTGAAAAAAAGTTAACAATGTGTATATTTATCTTTATAGTAATATTGTATAATTCTGATAAACCACTTTTTGCCTGTATGTTTTGAAATAATTAGAAATGAATTCAGAATTGTTACCCATCTTTCTAAGAATAGGAAACTGAGTCAAAATCACACATGTCCAGAAATCTTCAATCTCAGTCCAGTAGATATCTAGGCAAGCTGACTCTTATATGTCACTTATAGAAGCTCAGAAAAACACATATGGTAACCCCTGAATATAATTATAGGTTCACATGGTCCAAGGATCTGGAACAAACATCTTGCATATATACAATTGTCATAATGTCTCCCTGTATGGTACTGGTAGTCATCTGTATTTTAGCATTTTCCTGTGGTCTACCATTCTCTTTAGTGTCCCTAAATTTGTGAGGCTGAATATTGCTCCATGCTCAGGCATGGACTTACCACTCTGTTGGATAAAGGACTGTTCATCCAGACAGTAGAATACTAATTTGATATGTATCCAGTAACTCCTGCTCATTTTACATAATTACTTGAGTAACAAAACAAGGTAATTTGTCATTTTATTCCATCAGGCTTCCAGTAACTCTGTTTAGAATAGATGGCATGAAGATATTCTTGAAGTAACTTTAGATCAGTGTTTAAAATTTATAACTTATAAATACAAAGAAGTACAATTTTACCAAACTTGTAACTAATAAAAATATTTTTGTATTATTTACATGCTTTTTCTAGCATACCAACTACACTGCCTACTCTGCCTCAGTATAATATGCTAACCAGTGACAGACTAGCAATGACAATGATATGGTTATTGATGATATTCAGTAACACCATTTCTCTCGTGTTCTACCATTAACAGCTGAAAACTGTTATTAACTTGATTTCTTCTTATTCAAACATATAATTTTTTCAATGCATTAAAGGGGGTGCCTCGGTCTACCTTAAGAAAACTCCCAGTGTTGCTCAACTGATAAGGGAGGATGTGTTGGAACTTGTCTGGTCACAAGCCCTGGGGGGTACAAGATAACAGTCTAATCTAAGGAATGCTTACTGTCTGTTAGATCAAAGAGAAACAAAGAATGTCTGGAGATAAGTCTTCCTTAAAACAAGATGTATTGTTTATCCTGAGGCAGTCCTGGAAGGCCTGGAAACTGTAATTGTATTAACAAATGGTATTAGCCAATCAATAAGTGTTTTGTGTAAACTAACAAATCAGCAAGGGACACGCTGTCCCCAGATCTGAGTGTGCAGCCTCTGATTTGTATAAAAGTATAAGAAAAGCTACAATAAATCGACACTCTGCTTGCATCAAGCTGTGTCCCGTCTCTCAATCGCGGCAATGCATAGCTTGTAAGTAGGCAATACATTGGTACTAAGAGCAACTTTCTGAATATTTTAGTACATTGTGTCTCTAAAAGGAAAGAAACTGTAGTCTCATCAGTTTCAATTTTGGCTAAAAATAATTTATTGGGACACTCACATACTATCAAAATAAAGAATTTTCTTATTTCTCAACAGCAGAAAGCTCAGCCTGTCTTATAACTTTGGTCCTGCAATTTCAAGACACTCGCTCTGTAGCAGTCAGCTTCTGCCACGTAGCTTCCTCTCTGATTACAGTATTAGCATCCCAACACCCATCAATATAGCAGATTAATCTTCTAGAGCAAGAAATTTCCTTCACTTTATTTCTATCTCAAACATGGACCTTCTAAAAGAGCTCTGCAGGGGCTCTGCTTAATGAGTTCAGTGTTATTTCTAAACTGTTGCAGGTCCTGAATTGTCATCACAAAAACCCATTCACAGATTCCCATTCACATGGCACTGCATTTTTATGTTTATGGCTTACGACACACAATCTTGGATGTCCTAAATTTGGATGCCACAAAAAATGTGTCACACTGTTTCACAACTACTTAGAAAGCCCTTTTTTATCTAGCTGCCCTTTAGAAGTATGTCGTAGCTGGCAAACAAACTTGTTGTGGGAGCATGGTATCCTTTTACTTTCATTGCTGTGCTTAGACTGTACTCGAATTTCAAGTGTCATCGATTTCAAGGGTGACATTCCTTAAGCAGTAACCCAGGTGTTTTTTTCCCAACTATAACAAAAATACTGTCTTACTTTTTTTATACGACAGCAGTTTCATGAAATATGAAAAACTACGTTGAAAGCTTAAATCTAATTTTCAGTTAGAACGGTGTCTGCCTGCGTAGACATGTCTAAAAGCATGGGTCACCACGTGCATCTGTGTGTATTCCATTTATTTTTTTTTATCATTCATGTTACTGCTTATTGTACAAATAGAGAATCTGAGGAGTCAGGAGCTGTGGTCAAAATTTCCACTGTTACCAATTTTAATGCAAGCTTATCACCCTGAAACTTAAGCAACTTCATGAGATGCTGAGCATCTGCCTATCAAATGTGTAAATCCATGTCTGGGCTTTGAGGCTCCCAGTATCAGCAGACGTATTTAGAAACTGTGATTATGTCCAAGATCACATAATATTTTAGAGCAGGAAGCAGGATAAACATTCTGATCTTCTATGTCATGATTTGTTTCAGCCATTTACACAATACTAAATAATACTAAACTATACAATTTTAGTCGAACAGATAATCCCTAGCTACATTTAGCACAGAATTTTCCAGTTATTTATCTCATGTGTATTCATTTCTCTTTGTAGATTAGTTGACTAGATTCTCAGGGAACCAACTGAAAACTTTCTGCAGATACACTAGAATTTCCTCCTTTCCACTAATAAGTAAATCCAGTTGACCTACAGCTTTGAATTAAGAATTTAAATCTAGCCAGGTAGTAAATATTTGTAAAAAAAAAAACTTAGGGTCCCACCTCACTATTTGAAAACACACTTTTCTTAAGTGTGACCTGAATATAATTCTTTCCTGTGTTTGATTTTGGAAGAGATTGTTTACTATTCATTTTCTGTATATGTATTTCAAGAGAATAGATTCATATCTCTGGAAGTCCTTTCTGTCTCCAGTGGTCAGGCTACAGTATAACTTAAAAAGCTGTTAAGTATAGAAAAATATCTGTTTAGTAGGTGAGACCTCTGAAGGATTTTCAGGTTAGCTTTGTAGAAGCAAACTGACTTTTTTTTTCCTTTTTTTTTTTTTTTTTTCATTACTGTTATAGTGCTAGGAATAAGGGAGGTAGTCTTTCAGGTAGAAAAAATCTCTGTATCACCAGTTTTACAAATAAGATCCCTGTAGAGATGCTCACGTAAGACACCCTCTAAATATACTCCATATACTGATACTAAGTGTAAATAATGCTAGAATTCAAGTGAAGTTTTTTAAGCTCGAGTTTAATCTGTTCTGGTGAGGGCAAATACTAGGATCTTGAGTTTCAGCAATTATGAAACTTTGGATGTATTGATTGTTTTGTGCCATCAACTTGTGTTATATTTATCCAATGTTGTTCTTGATTGTGGAATGGATTTTTTTAAAAACAACGAGTTGATATTTGCAGCAGTTTGGAAGTACTTTTGGCCCTTCATTACCTAGGGTTTTTAGGCAAGCAGGGTATGTGGCAGTACTGCAGACAAGCTGCTTGATTACACCAATAACTTGCTTATAGTCAAGAGTATGTAAAATAACATTTTCTTTTTCATGTCTAATAAATTTCACTGGCATCCAATTGAGCATATGGATGATCCTGCTTCTATCACCCCTCATAGATGTTTTCCCCATACAATCATAGAATCATATGGGGTTGAAAGGGACCTCTGGAGATCATCTAGTCCAACCCACCTGCCAGAGAGGGTCTACCCATCCCCTCTCTTACATTGGCTCTAGCGACTGCACAACCACAGGAAGCATCAAAGTCACCAACCTGCACCAATGGACTAATATTTTTCCTTTGGCATTCAACATTCTGTTGTATTAGTGAGTTGATCTAATTCATGACTGCAGTCATTAGGAAATGAGTGAATACAAAGAAAGAAAAAGGTGTTGAGAGGGGAGGAAGAATAGTCCCATTCGTTGGCAGCACTTTTCACTAATGTGAAACTTTACCTCTAAGCAGACCTTGTGACAGTGGTGTTATTTTTAATCTAAGGACTGTGAGAGAATTATTGCTCCAGTATGAAACTGCAGTCTTGCTGTGTCCTGCCAAGCATACAGTTCCTATGATCCTTTTTGGTTTAATTCCTTTCTCTCTTAAGTACCCACTTTTCCTTGGCTGCAGGACTTCCAACTTACTTCTGTTATGACTTCCAAGCTCTAATTCCCTTTTAGCTTCACAGACCCTGTAAATGGAGGATCTTTGAAAACACTTGGCCTCCTTACTCTCCTTTAATTCAAATTCTAAAATGAGATTCTTTACACTTTTGAACAGCACAGTCACCATCTGCCTTCCTAAATCAGTAAGGCTCACTTCAGTGAACTAGAAATCTGTATGTCCTCCACTATTCTCACTCTTGGAACCACAGAAAAGTTGAAGTTGGAAGGGGTTTGCCCTGTCTATTGCAGAGGAGTTAAAACTAGATTATTTTTAAGGTCCCTTCCAACTCAAAACATTCTATGACTTTTGATCTTTGGAGATATCAGGTCCAACTTCCCAGCTCAAAGCGAGGTCAACTAGGGCAGGACGCTCCAGGAGGTATGCAGTCAGGTTTTGAATATCTCCAGTGACAGAGACTCCATAACCTCCCTGGCCAACCTGTTTCAATGCTCCATCACCCTCACAGTAAAACATCCTTTTCTTATGTTCAATCATCCTGTCCTTCAGTTTGTGTCTATTGCTTCTTGTCCTTTCACTGGGTACTACTGAGAAGAGTTTGACTCTGTCTTTTTAACAACAACAACCCGTCTCCCCTATACGAGAGTTGCTTCAGGTCTTTAATGATCTTCATGATCCTGTGCTGGACCCTCCAGTATGTCCATGTCTGTCTTGTACAGGGAAGCCCAGAACGGGACACAAAACTCCAGGTGTGTTTCTCCAGTGCTGAGGAGGTAGAAAGGATCACCTCCCTCAGCCTGCTGGTGATGCTCAGCCTAGTGCAGCCCAGGATGCTGATGCCCTTCTGTGCTGCAAGGGTGTATTGCTGACACATTAGATGTGCCTCAGGTCTCCCAAGGGTTTTTTTCTGCCAAACTGCTCTCTAGCCATTCAGCTCCCAGCCTGTCCTGGTGCCTGGGGTTAGCTGAAAGCCCCAGGCAGGTTTTTATTTTAAAGATAATGTCAAATATTTAACAATTAAGTTAAGGTTTTTTTTTCCTTCTTGTCCCTTGTGTTGTCAAAATAGAGTTACAAGAATGATGATGATATTCAGGAGGCAAATGCCTATTTCTATAAATACTCAAAAGTTACACTGAAAAGCAGACTAACAGTAGCAGTTAGCTGTTCTGTGTCTCAAAATCTAGTCATTTCTCACAAAAATTATTCACTAAATGCATTTTGAAATATATGTAAGTTCTAGAGGCTTTTTAGGCAAGAATGTTTTCTTCGTAATAAACTATTCAATAGCACTTTATATGTCTTGAGCTGGCAAATAGATATAAATACACTTGGTCTCAGAGGGAAAGCCTGTCTGATATGTATATGCTGTAGAGGATCAGGAACACTTTCATGAATAATCCAACTGATCTCAACACAGTAATTCATATAAATAAATGCTATTCAGTTTCAGGGAGGACTGTAGAGCAGCAGAGATGGCAATCATGGTTGTTTCATCACATCAAATGTTGTGATATTTGATATTTTATTAGATTTCCAGCTCCTGGAAACAGAATCTCAGTTTTACTTCCAGCATTCTTGGCTGGGAAAAAAAAATGAAAAATTGAAATGACATTTTTAAAACTTTACAGAAAGACAAAACCAGCTTCATTTTCCCTTTGAGGTATCTAAGCCAAACTATCTTTCAGATTGTGATTTCTCAGCTTTGAAATATTCAGACTGGTACTACTGGGATCATATTGAAATGTTGTCTCTGCCCAATTCTGTAGGACCATCCAAAATGGCACTCTGTGGCCAAATTCCATGATCCTGGACAGCACTACAGGAATGCTTTAACTGTTATGATGTATAATGTATAATATCTTCCATGTGTTAGGCCTTGTCACACTAGCCTCAGCGATCCTTGGATCCCACCTCTGAGAGCATTCTTGTATTGCAAGAGCCAGTCTGCTCATCAGGAAATCCAGAGGAATGGATGCCAGGCAGGAGCAGAGTGTGCCATTCTGATCTGCCCCTGGAGATGAGTGTGCGTTAGAGAGCAGACTTTTTGTGAGTGACCTGCAACAAGCATATCTATGAATAGAGGTTGTTGTCACAGCTTAAAAGAGAAATGCTTGGAACAAGCAAGCAAAACTATGTTATAAACCCAAAAGAATCAAATAACAGGGCCAGTACCTCCAGTCAGGGGAGTGGGATGGCAGGAAGCACTGCCAAGGAGGGTGCTGGGTTCCTCGCCTTGGGTTTATTCTAGAGTTCAGGTAAAGTTAGGCTTATGGCTCTCAGAATGAGAAGTGGGACACATATGGCAAATAAGAAGGGGCTTCAGAAGAAGCTGGTGAAGACAGACAAGGACTGCTGCTGGAGTTCTTCCCTAAGCAGACCTTAGCCATGGTGCTCTTACTGTCCTCTGGTGTAAATCTCAGGCTGGGATTAGAGTAGCCTGGGACACAGAGTAAGAGCGTGCCTCAGTGGGGATTGCACATTTATTTCAGGGGACTCCTCCCCATAGCACTAGCTAGCCACTGTGGCAGAGTGGTCTTGGGCTCAGTGTACATTAACAGTCAAGATTAAGATTATGGCTCTCGGGAAGGGAAATCTAAGATATGCAGTAACATTGGTGCTCAGAAGAGGTTGCAGCATAATTCAAAATAAGGTTGAAAGCAAAATTAGCTTATGTTTCTTAAAGATAAATTTTGTGTTTTCACAAGATTGATGGTTGGCAGATCTTTTATTTTTTCATTTTCTTCCACACTTTGCATTACATACTCATACATGTTAGGTTAATGGTTGGACTCAATGATCTGAAAGGTCCCTTCCAACCTAGACAAGTGCACAACTTTTTTTTTCAGTCATGAAACTCACATGAGTCATGGTTCTGCTAGATCTCAAACAAAGGACCTGGTGTGTGACGACTGAGAAGCTAAATTCATCTTGCTTCTCTCAGATGGGTAAAAGAAATTCCACATCACCAATTAGGTCTTCTTTTTTATGCAAAGTCTCAAAGAGTTGCATGAACTTATGTTACAGAGACATCACCTACCCATAAGTATTAGGTACAGCTGATAAAACAATTGAAGGAAGATGAAGCAGAATTTTTCATAGAAATTTGAAATGTTAGCATTCTCTGGTCATCTCAAATGTGAGCAAGCTGTATTCGTTTAATTTTACAGTTGAGGAAACTAGGAAGAGAAAGATCAAGTGACTTATTCAAGGACATAGAAATGAAGGACTTCAGAACTGGCTGAATATGCTCAAAACTCATCTATTCCATTTTCTTGCATATAAACTAGAGAAATATGTAGTATATTTCTACAATAGAAATATTCCACATTGATTAAAAACCATGTTTTTTAAACATTCCTTATATTCTTAAGGAAGAAGGGGCTTCCCAAATCAGAACTTGAACTGAATGGATTTGGGTAATGCAAGCAAATGAAAAGGTTGATTATATGTCCCACAAAGAATGTGCTTTCCTTCCAGTGTTATAACACAGGTTAGTTTTTCCTGACTATATTTGCTGCTCTTGAGAACAGAGGGAGATGGTGGAATTGCTGCTTCAAACACAGCACAACACTGTGTAAGGAAGCAAGATTAATTCCAAGCACTTCTATTTTTTTTTTATTATTATTATTTTCTAGGTATTCTAGTTCTTCTTCAGCAGACTTCCCCTTCAGGTTTGCCTGGAGAATTATGCCTGCTGGTTAAGATTTCAAAGTTTTGAGTCTCCAAACTAATTAGACTAATGACATTTTTTTCCCCAGAATGTTATGAATCACAGGGAACTAGAACTGAGGAAACAGACTATATGCTTTGTGTATTCCAAAGGAGGAGATGGGTAGCCATGGAAGATAAAAGGAGTTATGAGATGATTGCTTTGAAATAATGCAACCTGTGATCTGGTTGAAGGTAGGAAGAAAAGAATCAGAGGAGGAGGAAAGGATTAAGAATGAGTGAGAGGAAAGGAAGTAGTGAGGAGAGTATAGAGATAGTGTAGTCTGACAGTGAAAAGAGTGAGCAAGGGAAAAAGACAGCTATATCACAACTGGAAACTGGAGTGAAGGGAGAGGAGGAAGTATGGAGAAGAGGTGAAAGTGGAGAGTTCTTCTATCACCTTCTATCACCAGAACATAATGCAAAAGGGAAGCAGATAAAGAAAGAGGATTAGAATATAGGAAGGATTTGAAATTGTAAAAGAGGCTACTATGGCAGAAGGAACCTTGTCAGAACAGTAATTTTAACTTTGGCCTTGCAAGTTGTAAATAATATATATTGCTATATATTGTAAATATAGATATTATTGTAAATAATATATATATAGAGAGAGAGTGAGTGAAAATATTGTTTCCTATTGATGGCATAGGGAATCTGCTTCTGCACTTACCACAGAATTTTATGAGTAGTAGTTTTATAAGTTATCCCTTCTCTTTGTTATGCTCTGCCTTTTTTAACATTTACAATTTTAAAGATGTAGGCTCCATTTGACACGGTAAAAGAAAAAGACATACACAAGAATTTGTATCTCACTGACTCCAAGAATTTTTATGGATTTGTCTTTGTTAAGAAAAACCCTTGTTATAGCATTTTAGAAGGGAGTATATGGATGCTATTTTGTAGTAATTAAACCATGCCTGTCAGCTAAGAAAAGCCTCTTTAACTGATGTAGCATAGGTCATTTTGCCTGTAATTTACAGACAGAAACAGATTATACAATCCATTTAGTGTTCTGTTTATCTTTAGAAGAGAAATTTGTAACAACTCTCTGGTGTGGAGAACTGTTTGCTGTACAAAGAAGTAAAGCCAGAGGGTGTTTAACACCAGAAACTAATTTTGTTCTAAAGGCATAAAGTCAAAATCACGATAAACGAGGAAGTCCCTACCTTAGCACAGCATATATAGAGCATGCACCCGGATCCTGGATTATAAGCAAGTAACTATAAATAGGGGTGCTTTTAATGAGAAAAGTATTCTGAAACAGCTAGCAGTGTTCAACATGGAGACTATTTAGAAAGTCGGAAAAGTTCCTACACAGAGCAGCAGCTCTGATCTTTAATGATGTCCCTGTTTCCCAGTTCCGTATTCAATAACAGGAACCCGATCACTCAGTCCCTAAACAGTGTATTTTCTACACAAGCCCGTGCCAGGCGAAGCTGCCCATCGCAGAGATGAGGTTTCTACTCCCTCTAGTGCAGCAAATGCACATACAGGCACTGCCTGATGGTGCTTTAGAAGAAGGGCTCAGTGACCTAAAAGAAGTTAAGGAGAAACAATTTTTGTGGAAGAAGTGGAATCAGTTTGTACGTTGATTTACCAAGAATTCAGGAAAGCTGTCTTAAGAACAACACTTTTAAATTGTCAAGTGATTTGACTGCTGTATGAATTAGAGATTCACACAGGCCTAAGAAGTGAGGCATTGTCCTGGCTAAAAGCCAGATCTGAATAGCAGTGAGGGGCTGGGAGTTAGAAGTTGGGTTTCTAGGCTGCCATATCTTGGTAATTACAAGTCAGATGTAGATGCCTCAATCCTCTGCATGGAAAGTACATGAGAGACCAAAGATGCAAGGGCTGGAGTGGGGCACTGCCTGCAGGTAGCCAATATGGATTTGGAATTTTAGGAAGGAGAAAAGGCACTCTATGCTCATCTCCTGTCTTTCACTTCCCTGTGCTGGCATCACTTGCATAAGTAGAGCTGGAGCACTTCTACATGCACATGAGTAAATCTGCTCTCCTAGTCCTTTCTGGAGTGTGCGTGCCTGACTCGAGTGCCTACAAGTGTTCTTTACATTAATAAAGCAGAGACCCCTATTTACTTTTAACATGCAGTAGGTGGTGAACAGAGACCTCTCCTCTTCCCTTTGCCCTACCACAAGGCTAAGTGCTAATTCACTCCTTGCTATATTCCTCTTTTCAGCAGAAGTGGAGGGAGAGCCAGGATTGTTAGGGAATTGTTCTGGAAGGTAGTAGCTGGTGGTTTGAATCCCTGCAGGTTGAAGAGTCTAAAACTCTTGCTGTTTGGTTGAGTGTTTTAGTCATGGGATTAAATATATAAAAACTGGGCACATTGTTACTGCCTTGACTCTGAGTGGACCAGTCCTCTAAAAGCATGAGAAACATGTACCTTAAGCACACTAGAGACTCCTTGGGACATAAGTGATGCTTTGCCTGGTTTCTGGACTGCAACAGGCTTAGATGAGAACTAGATGACAAATTATTTGAGCAGGAATAGTTCTGAGCATGTGGAAAAGCAGAACTACGGGTACCTAAGGAGCACTCAGGATAAAAAGGAAGCACCCACAGAGACAGTGCAGCAGTTTTCATCTTAAATCATGATTTCTCTTTGGATTTATCTTTTAATTCTGCTTTCTTATATTTTTATCTCCTAAAAATAACTTGTGCCTTCCAGGTGAAAAATGCTTGCTTTTTTTATTTCATGTGAGAGGTGGCTGTTCTATTTTACAAAGAGGTGAACTGCATCTTGATTCTGCAACACTAACTGCAATTAGCAGTTGAATACAATGCAATGAGTCCACTGAACTGGAACCAATTATATGTCACTATGCAAAATTACTTGAACAAGAATTTTAAAAGAGCCTACTGGCTGTTTCATGCAAAGTGGTGGGGTTTTGGCTAAGTTTACCAGCTGAATAGAACCTGTGGACTATTTTTCTGCAGAAGTTTTACTACACCCTACACCTCAGAGACTGGCACATATCACAAGCCTATGGGTAACTACCCACACAGAAAATACTGGAGATTGAGGCCTCTTCTACAGAAATTTCAAAATGCACTGGTGTCTTATGCTAATCATCCCTTCCTGAAATTAAGAAAATACCCAGCATTGAAAGCAACTTTAGAGAAGGTCAGGATGATAAACAGTTTCTAAAAGATGATACAAGTTGATATAAGTGCCTGGCAGTAGCTCTAAATCCCCAATCCATTCAGTCCTTTGAAGACTCTGATTGTTCTCTGTTAGTGCTACTACCAGTACCTTCCCTTTCCATAGCACCTACAATCCTAAAGAAGCCCAAAAGGTGGTGGCGTGTCAGTGGCTGCAGAACAGGCTAGAGATCACAGGGGAACACATTTCTTTTCTTTACTTTCTGATCATACAGATCACAGACATGGACAAACATTCATATAGAAGAGTTATGTCAGAAAGATCAATATGTCTGAACTGTCAGAAATATTTTGCATTCCAAACAAAATCAGTTCAATGTCATCTTCTTTCATTTCCTTAAGTTATTTCTTGTGCACCTTTCTAAAATTTTGTTCAAATAATGAGATTCAAAATTCTCTCTTGAGTTTTTAACAAAACTAACAAAACTAAAAATTTAGCAAAACAAAAGTGTTTTGCTGCTATCAGAATCCACTGTGATAAAGCGAGATCTGATAAAGCACTAGGAAGTTTTCTCTTTGTGTATAAATATTTATGTATGTAAACGGGTGCATGGTTAATTATAACTGACAAGAAGAGACTGACACAAGCTCAGATCCTCTGTCCCCATGGAGAGATACAACTTGTGTGTTGAAGTGTTGTGGCAGATCTCATGGGCTCTGTACTGAATCATTGATTAAATGCTGCAGCATCTGGGTAGCTAAAATGCCTAAAGAGGGAGGAAGGAAGGAATGGGAAGGAAGGAATGTGCATTGAATAAGAAGACAGAGAGATCAACTGGTGTATATTTTTTTTTATTTCAATAAATTGGTCAAGAGCTGAACTGTTTGGTTTTGCTTTCCCTTTACATTTTACTAGACTGGACTGAAATCTTCCTAACTGAAGACTGCACAGGCTGCCTAGCTCACACTTCCACACTAAATAGAGCCTCTCACCCTGGAAAGAGTTAGAAAAGAATAAGAAGATAGGACAAGATGCACTTGACAAGCACAGGGCAGTCTGAAAACAACCCCTGCTATTGACCTCTTCAGCAGAACCAGACTCCCTGAATCTTCTATTATATTTGGAAAAGGCTTGCATGTAGCTAACATTTCTGAATGAGGTTTGAATATTTGTTGATTTCTATTTTTTTGCCTTCTGTTATTTGTACTACTGTGCATTTTGTTTGGAGGTAAGCTATTGTCTCTTCTGCCACGTACATCAAAAGGAGAATTCCATTTTACTTCTACTGTTACTTACAATGCTACATGAAGCGAAAAGAAATGTTTAGATTAAACTTATTTAATTAAAAAAATAGATATATTTAGTATCAATATGAGTAAATGCATAAGGATGTGTAGCTGAAAACACTTCTACATGACTTTTAGGACAT
Source organism: Scolopax mira (assembly GCA_004320125.1). Lineage (NCBI taxonomy): Eukaryota > Metazoa > Chordata > Aves > Charadriiformes > Scolopacidae > Scolopax > Scolopax mira. The sequence continues at coordinate 296,230 of BJBW01000653.1, read as the reverse complement.
GGAGGAGAGGTATTTCCCTTTAGTAATTTGACTTGCTTTCCCCGTGTGGCACCACACACTGTGCATTCCTTGAAATAGTAATGTTTTTATGCACACTACATTTTATTTTTTATTTATTTTTGTCACTTTTCGATAGAATGCTGCATGATTTCTAAAGTGACAGTATGAGAATCTAAAGTGACACTATGATCATTATACACGTTTTCTTCAAGACATTCCTTTATTGGACTAAGGCTGTTACTGATGTTGGCATTTCCGGACTAAGTGTGCCATGAGGTTTATTCCTGTTCTGGAGAAGAGTCTTAGCAGTCTTTGAAACTCTGCTTCAAGGAAATGTGGAGGAAAAAGATCATGTCAAAACAGATGCTTACATGAAGTTCACTCTGCATCTAAACCCATGAAACTATTTTGAAATTCATTATTCAACAAATGTACTCTGTGTGTAATGTAAGGGAATGTACAGAACCTGGCAGATGCTTTAACTTCAAGCTTATCTTCCAAGTGGAAGAGAGACAGGTACTGACCAAGTTCACAGCCCTTTCCCCTCCCTTTCCTCACAGATTTTTCTGCTCATTATTTCTACATGTGGCAAAAGACAGCCTCAGCAATGAACTCTCTGGGAAAAAAAATAGATCTAGAAGACCTCATGCTACAAAGTCAGCTATTGCTCTTACAGATCCAACATTTTGTTTATACTGGGTTAATGATCTACATGCTCTCAGGAACAAGAAAATTGGTGTCTAAGTACTGAAAAATGACAGGAGTGCCTGATGGGAAAGAGAAAAGCATTACACTGCAGTCATTGTTCATGCTTTGTGGCTGCCTTCTTTCATTTCTTTTTATTTTGAACCTTCTTTCCCTTTCTCAGTGTTACAGTCACTAGAAATACAGCTTTTACAAATTTTATCATGACACCTTTCCCTTTCTTTCTCTTCTTCCTCTCCAACTTATTGGCAGGTTTATTCCCTTATTGCAAAGGCAGCATTAATAGGCTCTTTCTTACTCCAGTGGGAGCCCTATGTATACCAGCTTACACCTTCACTCTTTGCCCAAACCCTAATGGGCCTGCAGAGGCAGAGTAACTCTGTATTACACTCCTGCAAAATTCACTCTTCATAAAGCCAAACAGGTACTTTATGCTAAAAAGTATTTGTAAGGATGATGAAGGTGCAGCTGGCTTTGTGACCCCCTACTCCAAAGCCTCTCTTTTTGCAACCTATATTTCTCACTGCACATTTCATGTAAATTGGGACATCAGTCTGTCTTTTTTGGGTATCCTTCCTGAAATATTTTGATGTGCTGGGTTCGGAAGTTACTAATGCAAATTTCACCCTTGAATGACTCCTTCAGGTATGGTGATTTTCAAGGCAATCTCCCACTTGTGTTATTACTGTTAATGGGGGATTTGCTGTCATTCTTTAACTGCTGCCTTCTCTTAATAACTTTTTATAGTCCTATAACCTTATTTCTTTGTACCCTTCTATTACAAGACAATTGATGGCAAAAGCTTTTTCTTCTCTTTCTAGCCCTTGTCTTCATACTCTTTTGCGTATAACCCATCTGCTTCTGTTACATAGCTGTCTTCTAGAGCTTAGTCTCTTCTACTATCTTTAATGTGTAGCTATTTTATATGACCCGCATTCCATTGTGACATATATACAACATATACTGTTGTATAGCTTTAATGAGCTTATCAAGCTAAATAAACTGCACACAAGAAAATATAAATTGGAATCCATGAGAGGACAAGCACAGAGGGTGGTTTATGTTTATTTTTCTGTTGACTTTGAAGCTTTTATTTGCAATATACATCATTGTTCCTTTTGTATACCACAATCTTGTAGAAACTTTAGACTAAGTACAGCCAAAAGGCCTTAAGAATCTTACGCATTTTAAGAAGTTGCATTAAAATACTGGTATGGAAAAATCAGAAATAATTTTCTAGTGTAGAAGGCAGTGCAAAACTGCCCTCACCATGCATCAGCCTCAGCTTCTAAATCTTACAAAGTTGGCTCTTCTTTGCCATGTACAAATCCTTCCCTGGTCTTCATATGTCCAGCTGTGAAATGTATGTGTGAATGTTACTGACTAAATTTCCTAATACCTTTAGGTGTTTTTTAGAACAGTTGCAAATTACTGCTTATGATAAAAAGAAATTAAGGTTTAGATGCATGGACTAAAATCATTAAGATTGCGGTAACTGATAGACTTGACATGTAGAAATCCAAATTCAGTATCATTTTGACTGCAGATTCAGGTTTGTAATATGTAACATCTATGAAATGAGAGAAGCTGCCTAAACTAGCAACTAAAAGTTTCCGGTACCAAAAATCTTGAATAATGTAGAAAACTGCAAGTTAGGATTGAGGTTTATTATCAGAATATGGTCTATGACTTGTACAGTAAGTGTAGATGGGACAGAGGAGCACTGGCAAGTCTGGAGACACCAGAACTTACAGGGGCTGTAAACTGAAGCAGGACTGCAGGGATGAATGAGGAAGAGCACTGGGCAGCATAGCTGCAAGGAGCCTCAGGAGGAAGACCACAGATTGCTGCAAGTTTAAGAAGCATTAACAGAAAGTGCAATTTTGTAATGCCTGCAGGTGAGAAGTAACAGCTGCTATAGGTTTAAACTTTCAAATGTAATGATTTTTAATCTATCCTTTGTGACCAAAGAGGAGGTGATCTCAGTCTCAAAATGGCTAAACTAGTTGTTGCTGCTTTTTCTTATCTAGCAAGAACTATGGGTTACAGAATCTTATAAAGTCTTACTTTTTTTTTTTTTTTTTTTACAGAACTGCCTAAAAATAGAAGTAGAAAACCCAACTTTAGCTTTCACTGTCCTTATTTGGAAAGTTTGGTCAAAGGCCTATTGCAGAACTGTGTAATGCCCACAGAACCGAAGTAGCTGTCAGTCAGAATGCTTAAACAGTTCCCTTCTCTTACAGAAGTACCTGCTACATGGTTTACTTATGCATCAATAGCCATCAGCAGTAAAACCATCCATGTATTTAAAAAAAAAAAAAGAGCCTGGTTAACAGTAAAGCGAGTGTCATGATATTTTGACACACATTTGATATAACAAGATTTAAGCTTCTCTTTGACTTCATTCTAGAATAAAACATATGGAAAAGATTTTTTTCATTATTGTTTTTAAAACAAAAAACAAGGGGGGGGGGAGGAGAAGGAGAGAGCAGAGTAGTGAAGAAGAGGAAAAATGTGGTGTTTGCAGTTTCAATGGAAGGCTTCCATGAAAGCATAACTGGGATTGAGAAAGAGAGCTTGGGATTTGGAGTCTAAAGTATCTCAGGATACAGAAGAGTGTTCAGGCACCAAGAACAATTTTTTCCCCTGCATAATGTAATCCGGAGTTATTGATTACTCTAGATCTGAAATTTTGTCAGCAAAAGCATCAGAGAATAAATATTATCAGCACTGTTGTAGAATCACTAAATATTTTATATTTGTGAATAAAGTTTCTTCTGACATTCTCAGCTGACATATTCATTGCCTTTTCTTGTCATATAGGATGATTACGCCATTTTGATGAAAAAATCCATTTATGAATCAATCTGTATCTCATACATCTACAGGAGATCAGGGCATCTTGCCAAGATTGTTCCCCACACACACACGTGTGAGATTTCACTCCTTTTAGTTGTCTTACTATTTATTTCACAACTGCAGCAGCAATTTTTCTGACATACTTTTTATCTGTAACAGTTGGGTATTCTCCTCCTGGACGTTGCTGCCTCTGCCAGGTCTTTGCTGATGATACCCTCCTGCACTCATCCAGAGACAGAGCCAAGCTCACTGCAAGGATGTCACATTGCCTAAAAAGGAACAGTCCTGGCAGGAAAAAATTAGCTAACTTCAGTTCAGCATGGGCAAGACTGAGTTGTTACTAACCACTATCTACATTTTTTTTTTCCCCTAGAAAATGTTTTTCCTTCCTCTTAACCAAGGAACTGACTGGTAATCCACAAACTGATCACCTCCAGGCCACATTGGAAAACCCTCTAAGGGTTTTTCACAGCATAAACAATGTGGCAAAAATAAAGCATGGGAGAAAAGGGCTACACAAACACAATCTATCATCGCTTTCATGACCAAACACCATCTCTCCTGCCAGGCTATTCATGTTGAATAAAACACTAAGATGCAAGTCTGCCACGTAGACTAAAGCTGCTTGGTATTCAGAAGAGAGACTGCCAAAGACACCAGAGCGAATTATGTTCTCATGACAAAATTTTTTCTGTACGAGGACATCCATGGCCCTTTCAAGAAGTTATTCAGGTGGTTCATTTTATTGGGTAGATAGAGGACAATGTGATGAAAACTTCTACTGGCATTTTTGAGTACTAAGACTTTCACTATGAGTTGTTCTGTGACCCTGCAGCTTCTCCCCAAATATTTCTCCATGCCCTCATGTCCAAATCTGAGTACAATGTTGTGGAGAATTCATGAAACATCCTCATGAGGAACTGTCATCCAGATACTAAACATTAATACACAGTGTTCAAAACATCTATAGCTAATTTCTAAAGCATTTGTTTACTACTACTTTATGCAACACCACTCTGATGTCACTACTTCCAGTGCTGCCTCAAATCCAGTTGTGAATGCTTGAGTCTTAGTCAGTATACTACTTTGTAGGACAAATGCAAAAATGTGTAGTTTTCAGTGCTTGATGGATTTTCCTATACACAGCTATGTTTCCATTTTGTTTTCCTTCATGCAATTTAATTCCCTTATTACTAACACCAGGTTTTCCCTGTCTTTTTGTTTCTCCATACACAGAAATTCAAATACTAGAACAATTGCAGCAGCCTCCTGGTTCACTCTATCCTGGGGCAATCCTATCCAAATGGTTGATATTGCTGGGCAGTCTGGGGTTGTAATTTGAAATAAAACCCCTATGTTTAAGTGAATGGGGAGATGCATCAGGCCTTCCCATCAGCTCCTATGTGAGAGGTGAACTCAGATTAGAAGGAAAAAAGATACTGTCTGAATTAGTGCGTCTTGTCAAGCTACTCTGTTGGAGTCAATCAATGTCAGCTGGTGCACAGACACAAAAGCCACTCAGCAAATTAAATTTACAAAACCAAAACAAGTAAAATTAAAGGGGCAGAGTTAACCTCCTAACCCTACTGTTCCTTGTGTTTGGGTCAGTCTACTTTGGACCAAGCTCATGAATCATTTTTCAATAACATTACCATTGACTGAACGGATGTGTAGTTTATGAAGTTAATAAAAATAATTGAGATGAAGATTAAAGGAAACAGTACAAGAGCTACAAGTCATGCAAATATTACAAGCAGGAATAAGCAGAAGAGCAAAACTAAGAAGAAAATAAAAGAAAATGGAAACAAAATATACATGCCACTAATTTTTTTGCTTCTACACTGTATAGCTTTCCCTTGCTCCTTTATTTTTGTTTATAGAACAGCAGTCCATCTGACAGAGAGGTGTATCTTCTCTTTTTGTGACTGATGTAGCATGAAAAAATACCCTAAACCAACATCAATATTTTATGAAGTTGAATTAAGACAGCGCTTGCCCCCACAGTTTACAGCATAAACTTGTGTCATTTTTACCAGAATATGAATAAGTTATTTTAGAATGTTTTATGGCCAGTGATTCTATTTAAGTAACAGTCTGTGCAGTTATTGATGCTTGGCCTGAGCTATACAAGGTTCACAGGAAATGTATGTTCATTGAAGGGGGGGGCAGACTGGCAGCTGTTGGCAATCAAACAGAAGCAAGGAATCCTTTTCAGATTGTTAACTCTACAGATCACATCCACTCGGTGCTCCATCTTAACTATTGCCCCCAGACCACAGCAGCACATGTTCAGCAAAGGGTGAAAAAGATCCTCATTTCACCCTCTGGAGGCCATGCCCACCATCCAGCCAACTGCTCCAGGGATGGAGACAGAGCAGCTATATATAGGTGTGGCCTGGGGCATGCAGGGGGACCTCACGCAGGCGCAGTGATGCTCCTCAGAAGCCAGATAAAGCTGCTGCCTGCATGAATCAGCTGGTGAGTCAGCAAAGCCTTTGCCAAGAGAGCAGCAGGCACAGCTGTGGCTGAGGTACCATGGTTACAGCAGAGCAAAAGGGACACTAATTGGGTTTCCTAAGAATTACCTTTTTTTTTGTGCCTTTAGGTCACAGAAAGTAAAAAAAAAACACCACACAAAAAACAAAAAACACCACACGACTTATGCTTTGTTGTTTCACAGAGCAAATTCACATCTGATCTGGCAAATTCTTTGGAAAAATTGAGGAAGAAAACTGAAAAATGTTGCAGTGCTATTAGGACTGTCTGAAGCATTATTCCTGCATTTGAATGGTGTCAGGCAGGCAAGGTTAGAAGGCTCTGAATTTTGAAATTTGGAAGCTGCTGGTGGAGACATGGGAGAATAAGCTGGGATGCTCTGAGAGTATCTGTAACCAGGGCAGATGAGAGAGGCTGACAGCTAATAGATTTAGCTGAGGAAGATTGTTCTGGGGAAAGGAAGATTGTTCCCCCAGAGACACGGTGATGATGCTGGCTTTTATTAATGGACAGCTGGTCATGGCACAGGGCCAGCAACGCTCACCAGGTAGTTGTGCCCGAGTTGGACAGATGCAGGAGAAGTGGAGGAGCTGTCCTTGCCACATGTCAGGTAAGGAGGGAGGAAGTGAGGCTGGGTTTGCAGGACACAGCAGCCTCTGCAGCCATGGTGGGATGAACAGGAGGTGCACAGCTTGCAGGGGAGCACAGCAAAGGGGAAGCAAGGAAGCCTATGGGTTTGGAGACGGAACGCATCCTCTGCATGGAATAAAAACATCTCAAAAGACAAACCAAAACAGCACTATGCATTGCCTTAACTGTGCTTGCTCAGTCTTCTGACTTGATGGTACATATGTAATTCCTTTGCAATATGGCTAAGGACCTTTGTTCTCTCGAGTCTAGCAACACTGAAATAATTTCCCAGCTGTACCCTTCTGCTTACTGGAAGCTTGCTTTACCTCAGCTGCTGAGAGGTGGCAGTGATATTAATAACCCATATTCACCTAATTGGGAAAAAGCATAAGAGCACAAAAGTAAAGCCATTCCCTCTATAAACATGTGCCATTCTAGCATAGCTCTCAGCTGTTTTGTCCTCACAGCTTTGATTCTAACAGAAACCAGGAAATAAAAAAAATGTAGAATTCATTTCCATGGTGATCTGCAGAGATAATAAGCAAAGTAAGAGCTGTTTTGTGGTCAAACATCTAAGTACAACAGGAACTGTTCTGCCCAGCTGAGGGAGCTCAGTCTAGATCCCATGGCCAAAACCAGTCAGCAGAACAATTCCCCTGGCTCTATGATCCCTTTTCCCCTCCCTGCTGTTGCTAGGGAAGTGGCTAGAGAGCAGGTGATTGTGGCTGGTAGTGGCAGCCAACTCCCAGCTATTATTTTGCCAGGATGCCCAGGATGCTTTCCCCAGCACATTGGGCTCACTGCAGTACATGGGCACAGGTTGACCTCCACCTCCCAGATCAGAGAGTGGCCAAGAATTAGACACAAAGGACAAAGATGCGTGGGACCTCCTCTTGCACCTTTCCCCCTGGATGGACAGGGATTTGTTGAGCACATACACAGTCATGGTCACACATACAAAAAGCAGTAAATATAGTACTCATAGGGCAAACTCATGCATGTGGTAGATGGATAACCCCACAGCACACATCCCATCCTGCTGGATAAATAGAGGCAACAAAAGTTAACACAAAGCTGATCATTTTGCTTCTCCTGTGACCGCAGAAGATGGAATTGGCTTGTGAGTTGTGTCATTAGCAAGTAGCTGAGTGTTAGCAGCCATGTACTGGGAGCCTTCCCAAGCTCATTAAACTAGACCTAGGACTTGCATAAACATTTGGATTTACTGGAAAGTATGTGTGTTTTAGTTGACTGGAAAGTGGTAAATTAATTCAGAGCTGGAACCGCTTTTCAGCTGTAGACATTGTCATTTGCATTTGAAAATAACATTGTAAATAACACTGTTCCAGTGTTCTTTAAGAGCAAATGTACAATATTACTTCAAATGAAAATTTGGGAATCCTGCCTAACATGAAGCAGCAAACCATTTCTGCCTGAAATAGATTGTTCTTTAAAACTCCAAAGATTGGAAAGAGATTTATTTTCTCTTGGACAGATGGTACTAACTACATGGATTATTTTTAGCAGAAAATGATAACTAAGTAGTCAAAGACTTGGCACTGAGGTCCCAAAATGTTTGAATTCTCTGACCTGAGTTGTATTATTTCTCTTAATTCCGGTGCACAGTTTTAACAGCATTGTTATTATTTAAACAAAATGCTTAATAGTTGGAGGTTCTCCTGCCTGCTGACTTGTAAAAAGGGATGTTTTACTTGGCTTAGAGATTTTTTAGAACACAAAAATACCCAAGCCTGAACTTGAAAAGGGTGTGAAAAGTGGATGACAGTTGAACAAACAGACCTTAATTGTTAATTTATAGGAGAAAGTAGAATAGAGCAGTTAAAAGGTACTGGGGGATTGTAGCAGAGAGTGGAAAGTAAGAGAGAGAATGGACATGTATCTGGGAATACTAACAATAGATACTCAAGCTGTTCATCATCCCTGGACTAGAGGTTCAGTTGTCAGCTGTCCACGGGCAGTTTATCTGAACTACTGATTAAACTATGGGTTCCAAGCCTCCATAGCCGACTCCAGGCAGAGCCAGCCCAGGCCCATGGTGTGGGGCAACTCCACATTAACACACACAGCTGTGGTCCACACTCCAGTGTTTGACAAGTACCAGTTAGAGACTCTGTGGCAGAGATTAAGTCCATTTCTCCAGCATAACATACAACTGCCTAAACACGTGGCTGTTTTTATTTCATCTTATTTCTATCAGCCTTTCTCTCAGAAGGCAGGCACACTGTCCCCCAGACAGTGCACCCTCCACTATATAACTGCATCATCTCTAGAGCAGAAGTGCCCTTGGAGGTAAAACTAGGCATAGATTAATTTTATGCATTTTATTTTGTAGATATGTCTGCATGTTTTATGTATAGCTGAAATGAATTTTATCATGCATTTAATCTAAATGCCCATGGCCGAGTTCTTGGGAAAAATCTGAACTGATTGGCTGAAGCCTGGATTCAGGATCTGTGTTTACAACTTTTGCAGTTGAAGGCTGACCTCAGCTGTATCTGGAGAACAACATGTGTTCCAGACACAGTCAAAGGCAGCAAACTGCTGAAAATATCCTGCCAAAGCAACAGCTGAAGCAATGAGAGCTTTCAGTTTCTTACAACTCCATTTAACTGCATGCTTAGGAGCAACTCATTAAATAGCAAGCAACCGTGCAAGGGATGCCAAGGATTAAAGGAATCCTGTCGTGAGACAGCAGTGACATTTGCCTGCTGCCTTCCAAGTGACAGCGCTTGCCAACCCCGGGGGAAGTCAGTGACAGCACCACAGAAGCAATTGGACCAGCAGATTGGCAGGAAGGGGGCCTGCTTTGAATAGAGGACTGCTCTAGACATACTCAGGGCAAGCCCCATTTGTGAATCCCATCAGGGGAAAGAAGATTCTAGAAATCAATGATCATTCTACACACATTTGTAGATAGGTCTAGCTCATGCATTTACAAGTCTCTCGAGCTGGCACAGCAGCCCCTGTAGTGGCAGGCACAAGTGACAGAGGTTGTTGTGCTGCTGATTGTCTCAGAAGTGAACACAGGCAGCAGCTCTCCTCCACTTCACAAGTTCCTGATGACTGTTGTGACCTGATGGAAGTAGGGAACAGCTCTGAATTTCTCACCTGCAGGAGGTCAGAAGACATCAGCAGGCTCATCAGGCCTCTGGCTGGTTTCCCCAAGCTCTCTGCACACCAGAATTTACAGGCTTCACTGCCTCTTCATCCATGTGGCTGCACTGGACCAGAACGAGGTCTGTGGTGTCTGTTGGCTGCTCTAATAACCCAGTGTGGATGGTAGTCACCTCTCATCCAGGATGAGAGTGTGAGAGCAGTGAAATGGGACTTCATTGTAATGATGAAAACTTCGCAAGAAGGGTTGGTTTTTTTTGCGATTGTTTCCCTGTAGCAATATATCTCACTAAGAACACAAAAAAAGCTTTGCTTTCCTGAGGCTAACTATAAGGGACAGCAGTAAGGCATATTGTTGATAAATTCACCCAGGTTTTTTCTACATAGTACTTAAGGGGAAAAACCAAATCTTTAAAGGCCATGAATGCCAGGCAGCTGATCATAACAAATGGCAGCACTTCAATTCATAAATCCCTAATTCTATATCTATATTCTATAATACCCCTAATTCTAATAATTTTCCAACATTCTCTCTCACAGAGGAGCTAGCTCCTCCATTGATTTCAATCTAGACATATCAATATCTATATTAATATTCTATATCTATATTCTAGAATATCTGTAATATTCTAATATCTTCTATAATATCTCTAGTTCTAATCTTTATAGCATTCATAGTACTCCCAGCCTTCTGCTCCAGTCATTGTTAGGTATTCAGTCATTTTTAGGGATTTCCAATGCTCAGTCCCAAGGTCCTAACATTTTGAAGAAAGTCCTTGTTAACTAGGGGTTCTTGCTCTGTGCAGTAAAGCGCATTAATTTATCTCAGAGCAAGAAAACTTACAAAGAATTGTATGCTGGAAAATAAAACTGAACTGCATAGTTACTCTGGAAAGGTTAACAAAATCTTTAGATATTATATCACAACCTAGAGATTGACGGTAGCTACTCAAAAGAATGTGGCCATATCGGGACAGAAAGCATTGTTATCATATTTTTTCCTGATACCTAATTTTTCTTTAGCTTCCCCATGCTGTTTCTTACATCTTGACTTTGGATTCTCAAGGTAAGATGTATCCAGTGTGCCACAGGATGGTAATCAGTAACTAGGGTAATCACTAGAGAGCTAGCAGGTGGAGCTAGTTCCCAGCTTCCACAGCTCTTTCTGTTCTGAGGTCTCTAGAGCCCTTGTTTTACTTTTTTCAGCTGGCTGAAACAGATGTCTTGAGCAGTTAGATTTGTCTGTATATATAAAACAGAGATAAGAAGAAAGAACACATTTTTCCTTTAAGAGCAAGAAAGAATTTTCTCTTCCTCTGCATCAGCACTAGATAAGTACTTTAGTATTTAAGAAGCTCCTGAGTATTGATTTGCTCACTCTGATAAGAACAATTTGCTCCTTCCTAATAATAAAAATTAACATACAGTGATTAGTGATCTAGAGAGCACTGTCTTCTGGAATTAGGAGACAATGCATCTTCTGGATGAGGTGAAACTACTGTGGCTTCTAGACTAATAATTCCCTTATTTCTTATGTAAAATAAAAGGCATTTTGTGATTTGTTTCTCCATTTGTCATTAATTTCATTTGATTGAGAATGGTTCTTTGTTATTTGTTCTGAGATAGCACAGTATTTGTATAGTCACACAATGGCATTCTCACTGACAAATGGAAGCTGTATTTCAGTTGCACTTCATTTTTTCCCATTCAGGAATTAACCCCCATCTGTCTTCATGCAGCACTTCAGTCAGTGCACAAGATGACTGCAGGATGAAGCCATCCAATCTCTTTTCAGACCCTACTGAGTGCAATTCCAACACATCCATCTTTGCTTGCAAATTCACAAGGCAGGTATCTGAACACACATGATGGCAGGCACATGCGTTCTTTCAATAATGTTGTTCTTACCCGTAACTAATGTAGACAAACTGTTCCAGCCTTACTTTAGATTCAGGGAACTTTTTTTGTGATGAAGGCACAGTAACACTGTTGGGCTTATTTCAGTCACGATCTATTGACCATATTTCCAGTAAACACAGAAGGATTATGAGGTTTGTTATGGTTTGCTTAGCAGGTTCAAGATTGCAGTGCCTACTGATTATATTGTACAGATAAAGAGCTGAAAATTACTCCTTAAAATGAGCTTCTGGAGCTTTTAAACTTCAAATACTCTCATACCTAAAGTTTGCTACAGTCACAAGATGCTGTTGTTTATAAAATTAGGCCATTTCGGGAAGGAAAACACAGTTATGAAATAAAACAGATTCAGAGGCAAGAATTGCTTTCTAATCCTGTCCTCAGTTCATGCAAAGAAAAATCTTTTTCTGCCTATCCTAAGTAATTATCTCTGATGTGAAAGGGAGCTTGTACTGGATGTACAGTAGATGAATCCTGTCAAAAATATCAAGAAAGAGACAGAAAGTGACCTGAAACTGAACTCTTCAAGTGAGAAGCAAAACAATCTTTTAAATGCCAAGGAGAAGTCTACATGGAGTCAGTAGTTCATTTGTCTTCTGTGCCTCTTGTTCAGGATAGGAAAAATGGGATCTCAGAAACTGGCACTTTCACAGCATAAGAACAGATACAAAGCTAGAAGTGTTCTTACTTGCCACACAAGTGGAGACTCTCCATCATTTATTTCATCTTTGGACCTCAGACATAATGGGGTCATGTCTGAAACTCATACTTGCCCAAGTGTTTGACCTCATTATTTTTCATTACTGTTATGAACTCCTAGAAAGACTTTGACAAACAAGTTTTTCCAAGTTCTGTAATCCTGGGATCTGAAGGGCTTCAGAAGTCCTGGTGTCTCTAATTCTGTGCTGTATCCTATACTCCTGAATTGTTCTCCTGAGCCTGTACCAGGTCCAGTGATCTTTGTGCCTTTCCAGTATGCAGAGTCGTTCATCTCGTTCTAGTATCCTACAAGCTTACACCCAACTCTACTACTGATCTACATGCAACTCCAACACCAGATACTCAACACCCTCCTTTTCTGCTCATTTATCAAGTTCCCTTTGCATTAACATGACCACAGTCCCAACTTGCATGCCAGCATTTCCCGTTGCTTTTGGTATAAGGCAGCATGGATTACACCTAGTTCCATGCACCACCAGTATCAGCCTTTCTGTCAAGCAGGACTTAAATTAGCTCAAGTAGCCCCCCAAATACTATCTCACTATGGTGTATTCCAGTCAACTTTTCTCCTTCCCTCAGTCCACATTATTCTTTATTATTTAACTTGCTTTCTTTAAAATACACATGTAAATACAAATCCATGAATACATACAAGACTACCATTAAGCTGCAGAGCGGGACAGTTACATGTTAATAAGCAATCACACCTTCCACTGGAGAGAAGCAGCTGGGACAAATTTAATTTTTCATCTGATTTACAAGCTTTCACTTTGAGCTAGTGGCAATCTATTTTGTAGTACCAGAAGCAAGCATACAGGAAGGGCACACCTAAAAAGGGAGGAAGCACAATGAAATTGCTATGTTATTCTAAGTAGAGACCCAAAGAAGTCCCTCTGAAACAAGTCTGAAGTTTTGGTTTGAAGGTCTTTGGGCCTTTAGGGCCTGAGAGTGGGACACAGCAAAACGCAATCATTCTGCAATCTGACATGCCTAATGAGCAAGTTTGTGAAGGATATTTTGTTTCTGACAAGCTCAGCAATAAAGTATGAAAATGACATCAAATTGGGCCCCTGCAGATGGCAGCAGTACTTCAAATTTCAATGCCACAGCACTGGATGTGGTAGAAGCTGAGCCAGATTCCCATAGTGAAGGTACTGTTGACTGTCAGACTCTCTTCAAGTGATGTGTTGCTACTCCTCAGCAGGTTATGATGTTTTTTTCAGTTGGAAGAGGAAAATTTTAATATTTGCCAAGTAGCAGAATGATGTTTGTGAGCCTTGTGGATTCCCTCTTGGTTCCTAGCATAATCAGCACTTATCCTGCTTTATCTCCAAGACTGCAGGTGTTATTTTCAAACCAATTTACATTCTCCAGGCTTGCAACAGTATCTGACTTCATTGGCTCGGAGGAGCACAGCACAGTAATACTTCAATAGCAAATATAGCAAAATGTTAATGAAAAAAGGTAAGTCTTTTCAGTGGTAGATAGCTAGCCCTAAAAACTGCACAAGAGGCAGAATGATCAGAAAGACCAAAATGCCTCTTTATCCATAGCAAAGAAACATGGTTTGAAGTGCTAACAGATTGGGGTTTGAGTAATGGAAAAGGCTTGAATAGTATGATATTCTTCTCCCCTGCCAGAAGAAGCAAAGGTGGGACCATCAGAGCCTGCTGGGATACCCTCTTTTGGCAAGGTCCAAAACAGGTATCCAGTCTCATGTCTGCTGAGGTGTCCAGAGAGAAGGTCAAGTGGAGAACTGTACTCTCCCTACATATCTGGGAAGCAATTGCCCAAAGAATTCTTAACCTGTCTAAAGTACTACTAGGTATTGCTCAGCTGCACCCCTGCCAGCTGAACATCTGAGCCTGAGTCTGACTCCCAGCTTTGCTACTTCCCAGTAACATGTAGAGACTTCACCTGAACAACATAGTCCTCAGCCTGACAGAGACCCAACATCTTTGTGCACATGCCCTGCCTGACTGCCCATAAACAGAAAGACACCAGCAGAGATAGTGCCAATTTCTGCAATGGTTCTGAAGAAGGACCAAGAACTCCCATATGAATTACCTGTAAAGCATGATTTGGAAAACAGTTCAAGTGACCTGGAGTTAGTGGTACTTATCCGTATAGAAGGATTCCAAGTCCCAGCAGCCAGTGATGAGCATCTTTGAAACAACCATTTCAGTCTCCTAAACTGCCATGGGCAGCCTTCACGGCTGTCTGTTGCTATTAGACTAGACTAATTCAGCTGGAAAGGACCTACAATGATATTAGCTCTTATTCAGCTACAGATAAAGGAGACCTTGTTGAGCAGTACAAAATAGAGGAAATCAGGGTTTCAACACTCTGCATCCCTGACAAAGTTGACTATGAAGTAGATTAGCTTCCTTTTTCTAGCTCTGTTGACCTAAGCTGACATCTTACACAGGCTCTTCCTTGCTGTTATGCTTCTCTCCTTTCTGTGCTCTTATCTCAAGTAATAGTTCATCTGTAGTTTTTATTTCCTTACTTTTATCTCTTTAGTTTCTAACACTAGATTTTACTAGATACAAAGACTATGAGCAATCAACCTCATGTAAGTAAATCTATTCAGGCAACCTTACAATTTCTTTCATTTCATTCAATCCTCTACCTGTGGAGTAGGTATTAGGACCTAATTATATGTAGTATTTTTTCTAGTCAAGATTTTGGCTGTAAGTTTTTATTTTCCTTCTCTGTTACCAGTAGTAGTGAGCTACTGTTTTCACTAGCATTGCTTTATGTACCTACTTATATTGTAATGTATCTAGGGCATGGCTACATACAAAGAGAACACAAATGCAATAAATAACAAATAATTTACTAGCAGGCTAAGTAGAACATGGACTGTTAAGTCTGAACTTTTGATTAAAGTGTGGATTTCTTTAGGGCAATTTCAAAACTAGGTAGGACAGATTTGTTGGCTTATTCAGATCGCATCTGAGGCTGTAAACTTTTACCCACTGCTAAGTGGGTTCAATAAACAAATATCTGCTAGCTTAGTTAGGACTCAGCATTTTTGTCTTCCATCCCCTGCCCTGGACTATTTAGTCTGTTGCTCTATGGGTGCTTTTAAAGCATGGGTGCTTTTAAAGACTGTGCTTCAATAGTAGGGGAAGCTATCCTCATAAAGCCTTGGGTTTGTGAAGATGAATGGTGCTGTGTAAGTTGCTACCAGTTTTCTGTTTAATATACTGTGAACTGATGAAAGACAGCAAGGGAGTGATGGGTACCTCTCAACATAATAAGATTTGCCTTAGGTGGGAGCACTGTTTACTGAACACTTCATTCACCCAGAGTGGAAAACCAATGATGGCATTTGCTGTTTTCATAACAACCCAGGAGAACGCCAACCCTGACAGGCTGCTACCCTCTGATGGCTAAATAACTAAGGAGAAATAATGTGAGAAACAACTCTGCTGAAAATAACTTCAGCCATCATCACTGAAGCACATGGACTCACTTCTGCCGTAGGCCTGTTTCCCCTGCAGCAAAACCCCAAACCCCTTTGACTCCCCTCCCATAGTGGTACGCTGCTGCTTGGGCTCTTTAGCGTTGCCACTTTTTAAAAAAAAAAACAAACAAACACTTTTTTCAACTGTGTAAACCACAGGAAAAAAATGAAGGGAGGAGTTGCCAAAAGCAATATGCCATTCTGCTGCTGAACTACTCAGAAAAGGGGATCTTAATAAAGAAAATTTAGGTGCCTAGATGTTCTCAGAATCAGGTTCAGAACACTGTTTCCAGTCTATTTCCATTCTGGAAGTCCGTGAGAGAGAGGCAGAACTGCAAGTAACTACCTACTGCAATGGAAAGTCAGGTAGAAACAAATGAACAAAGGCAAGAGCAAAAACAACATTGGAAATCTACATGGGACTAGTAGTACAACCCAACAGAAGATCTCATCAACATTCACATGCAACAGTTAATTCCAGGTAGACCTCTGTACTGTCTGCACTAGTCAGTCTGCAAGTATAGAAGTAAATTAATTACAATATCCAGGACCTCCTGCAAAGTAAAACTGCTGTGATTAAGAAACCTAACAACTGCTGCCAGAGCCAAAAAAGTCATCCCTCTAAAGGCAAAGTCCTTCTCAGTCAATGAGGATGGATGAGACAGGGTACTTGAACTGTGTAGTTCTACATTGGTTACTACATTGTGGAAGTGAGTAGTCTTGGGTATTAAGAGTAATAAGAATTTCCCAATGCATCAAAACAAAACTCATAAGAGGAAACCAAAACAACTTCCCCAGTCTCTGAACAATTTTACTTAATTCCGAGAGGATACAAAAAAAAAAAAAGGCAAGCATGCCCAGTAGCAATACAAGATCTGAAGGTATTCCTGTGAAACCAGCTGTCAGTGATTAAACACAGCAAGGTCTGAGACAGGCTTTTCAAAAACCTTATCAGCCAAATTTTGCAGCCTAGTATATAATTACAAATAACCACATACACATATAATCCTGACTAGTACTCATCACAGAACACCTTGGAGTAGCCCTAAAACGTACTGTACTTGGATGGAGTCAAGAAATATAGCAGAACAGGCCTGTACTTCAGGGTACAGTTTTCCACTTGATGTTTCCAGATTTTTTAGAAGAGCCTCCTTATGCTCAAATCATAGTTGCATCTCTGGTTGACTAGTATGAATTAATGTCTTTTGCCACAATTATTTTGAAAAGTATTCATGGGAGGGAAGCAGCAATACAGGTGGATTGGTTGGGGTTTCTTTTAAATGAATAAATGAATTCCTTTTAAATGAATATCAAGAATTTATTTTACTTGGTGCAGAGCCTATATGTAGAATTATATTATGAGGGGTGAGTTAGTCCAGGAACTGAATTTATAGCCAAAGGACAACCTAATTTAAGCACAATAAAGAAAAATCCCTTGATTAAGTTGTTTACAGTGTACATTTCTAAGCCAAGAAACACAGATGAGCCTGATACAGGCCATCTGGTATGCTACAAGAATTGCAAACATCATTAAAGAAAACTGTGCATCTGGGGGACAGTTAAACCTTCTGAAGGGGCAGATGGCTTCCCACCAAGTACAGAGTTAAAAATCCCATTGCTGGATTGTTGGCCCCATCCCCACTTGAATTTTCTCAAAGTTGATGGGCTTAAGGCTGCAGAATTAACTCATGTTCATCAAAACAGAAGCAAATTGAAATTTGAATTCAAGTGCTTTCCAGGTGGGATAATGGTCAAAGTCGTAAATCTGACAGAGACCCAGATTGTGTTTTTGAAGCTGTTATCTGTCAAACCTGAGACAGCAGTGTTTGTCTGAACCACATATAAAAACTGCTACTCTCACCCAATACTAAGTACTCAATATTTCCATACCTTCCTTAAAATAGCACCACTAATATTCCAAATACTTCACACTAAAAGAAACAATGTATGTTCTGCCATCTTCTCTGAAGAGTAAGAAATGAGGGCATGTAGAAAAGTGAAAAGATTGGGAAGTAATTTGAGTAACTGAACAGAAATAATTCCCAAGGAAAAGCACTCAGCATGCTAAAGTGACAGCTAGGATCTAATCAGTCTGAAAGTTAAGACAAATCTAGTGATGGTGGTCACAGGGAGGCCACAGCATGTCTGACAAATACACTGTTGCTGGGGATTTCTCAGGGAAAAGCTATTACTACACAACTAGAAGCAGGGGTCTTGGGTTACTTTTGTCTTGCACAAAGTATAATCAGTTAAACTTAAGGAGGCATGTACAACTGGGTTTTACATACTGCAATTATGTGCCTTACATCAACAGATCCCTACATAAGGAGAACTGAGAAGGTGGTCTGGTGCAGTGCAGACACCAGTGTGCTGCTAGAGACCTGCCGAGAATGGAGCAAGGGACCTTTCAAAGATGGAGAGCATTACCAATAACATCCACCAGCTCCCTCAGCACTCATGGGTGCATCCTATCAGTACCCATGGATTTGTGCGTGTCAAGCTTGCCAAATGATCTCTAACCCGATCCTCCTCTGTCAAGGGGAAGACTTCCTTTTTTCCAGACTTTTTCTCTTGCCTCCAGAGTCTGTGATTCCTGAGGGCTGGCCTTAGCAGTAAAGACTGAAGCAAAGTCATTAGCATAAGCATTCATTAACTCCACCTTCCCTGTATCCTGTGTCACTAGGACACCCACCTCATCCAATAGCAGGCCCACATTTTCCCTGGGCTCTGGATTTTGCTGCCACCTAGATCTTTCTTCTCTAATTACCAATTTCTTGTATATCTCACAAAAGCTTCCTGGGTCCCTTCTAAAATCCTGATTGGGTTTATTGATTCAGTCACATGTTATTTCACTCATCCTTCTGAGATCTGAGCCACATACTAATGGCCTGCCCTCTTGTGAGCTAGCCAGAGCTTTGCATCCTACTGCAGTTGTGTTAGAGGACTACACACAAATATACAGACAAATATGTAACAGCTCCTAGTTATTTCAGCTTCCATTCTCCTCAGTGGTAGGTTGTCAGTGTTCATTCCTTTAACAAAATCTTCCTTGACTCCAAGCAACAAGAACACTGCAGAGACTATCCACATCAAGAAGCATTTGCTGAAGTTTCCTCCCCATGCTAAGGGCTTGTCTATGAGTGGCAATGTACTACACTTGTACATTTCAAAATGGCTCTTGGTGTGAATTTAGGCTTGTAGTAGCCCCAGGCTCATACCAAAACAGTTATTCCCTACTGCCTGTCCTGATTATTTTAAGTACAGATGAACTGTAGCAGTAGCTCAGCCAGGAGCAGCAGTGAACACGCTGGAGTAAACAGGGTGCTGACAGCTGCTGGTGTTTTACATAGGAGGTCACAGAGCCCTACTTTGAGCTGGAGTGCTTTAAATGTTAGTTGCTGCCTGGAGCACTATTTACAGTAATGCACCCTCCTCTGAGGGGAACTACTGTTAGCAACAACAGAAAATTCTAGTTGAGAAAAATTAAATATCATTAGGCACAGCTAAAGAAAAGCTGTTTAAGGAAATTACAGTAGCACTTTCACTTCTAGAGAAACACCATTACTTGGCAGTGATGTTTGTACAGATTATTAAGTATTTGGATTCAGTTATGTAACCTCAACTCTTGTTTCAAGGGCAAGAATAAACTTTAAATGTAGCTTATCTACATATGTGTTCAAAACAACATATTTACCTGATGTAAATGGCACCTCTAACAGCTTTTTACTAGTCTGTCCATGTTGCACCATATTCTAACTTGAGATCTAAGTCCAGATGCCTTCTCAGCAGGGCAAGGCTGCTAACCTGAAGGTCACCGAGCCTTCCACCTCCCAGAGCTCCAGAGTCAAGGGGTAAAAACTACAAGTCGCTGCCAGTGGACCAGAATTTGTTTTCTTCAGATACACATACTGAAAATCTCATAACCTTCTCCATGAACAGGTAGGCTTGCCCTGCAACTGAACTACCTTTGTCTTGTGATGCCAGGTTTAGTTGTGGCCCCCAGACAGAACTGCAGCTCTGCTGTCCCTCAATGCTTACCACAGTACCCCCATGTGAATGCTGTAGTGAACAGATACTTTTCTAGGTTTACTGCAACAGATCATTCCTGAAGAGGTGGAGTTTCAAAGTATTTAAGTACACAGCCTTCTCATTTCAGCTGAGCTTTAAAGAAAGAAACATACCTATTACAAGCTAAAGAAGAAAGTTACACTTCTACATGAAGAAAAGGACTGGAAGGTTATACCCAAAAGCTGGGAGTAGGAAACAAAGGACTTTAAGCTCCATGATGGAATTCAGAGTATTCATAAGATGATTGCGTCCCATGACAGACAATCACACTGCATTTGGATATCTGTTGTGCAATTACACCTGGCTTTCTTACTATAGGAGTTACTCAAGCCACAGACATTCAGAGACTGCAACAGTGTGTTCACAAGAGTCAGTAACACCCAAGGACATGCAGGTTTTGTTTCCTCCTTTACTAGTAGTAATTTTTAATAAAGAAATTCAAGTATATACTTATAATTGTTTCCTTATAAGGCATGCATATACATTATTTTGATGTGTTACTGGTGCAACACAAACTGCTCCCAGAGTGGGGCTGATGATAGGAAAGTGTCTCCATGGATAACTGACATGAGAGTCCATTGTCAGCCAGGTGCCCTTGGTGAGAGTCTGGTTTGTCCAGAAGATGACATAGAAAAGCTTATCTTGGATAAATAGCAAGTTTATCTACAAAGACAAAAACAAGCGTGTAGGACACCAGCTCCTGGAGTATTTGTTACCAGCTTCTGCTTTTCTGGAAGGTCAGTTTATTATCACTATTTTTTGTTCTGTGTTTATCTAAGACATCTCTGCTCCCAGCTAAGCTCAGCAGGGATATCTCAGGTTCCCAGCTGAGTAGATATCCTTCTTTATCTGAATGTTTCCGGTGTGACTGGGTCAGCTTTGTGGCTGCTCCATCATAAGTAAAAGCCATATGGGACAGAATGAACTCATGATGCTACTTTGTACATCTGTACATGCAAATTCCTACAGAAGCTTTGCTGCCCAAGCCCTTGTCTATGTGCCACTAGTTGGAGTCTCAAACTCCTAGTAACAAGGTTAGTCTCCACCTAGAAGCTGTTTGGTGGCAGTAGTAGGACACTTATACTTTATACTGTCATGTGTTATCTGAGTGCATTGACTTCCTCTCAGTCTCAACACGTCAAGAAATTTTAATGCAAGAATGTTTTTAAACTATGCAGATCTCCTAGGAGGAGAAAGTCTTGTCCACAAACTATTAGTCAAAGTGAGCACATTCCTGCACATCACAAACCTCTGTAGTTACTACCACTGAATGCTCTTTTCTTATGACAGTGGAGATCCAGATTCCTATATATTCAGTGTCATAGGAAAAGATTTATCTGCTTTCTTACTACCTTTAAGGATGCCTAGAAGAGACAATCAATACAGACTGATTGCTGTCATAATCTTTTGACAATTTGCTTGGGGTGGAAATGTGAGAAGCCTCTATTGGCAAACTCTGTTCATATTCTATCACTCAGAAGTGTCAAAGGTATAATCCAAGAGTAATAAAATATTCTGATTATTTCTGATTTCATGGGAGATACTTCCAATTTGAAATAATCCAACATCACACAGGTCTATTCTGACATTTCAAGTCTCTAATCCATTTACTCTTTCCATTATTGATCAGCCACGATTTTTGCAACTTTCCTGCTAGAACTCCGACACAGAGTAGGAAGTTACCTTTCAATAGTAATGACACTGGAGAAAGTGGAGAATGCCTGTTGTGTTGTTCTTCATTCAGCAGCTGATATGGGTTCACTGAAACAGATGTGGTCCTGACACAGCCTGGCTTCCTATCTGCGATTTCAGAGGTGTGAGGAGACACATGGCTAAAAACAGGACAACAAGAACATCACCTTCCCCACCCTACACTCAAGTCACAGGGCAAATATGAAACAGCCTCCTTTGCACAAAGGAAACCTAACTGAGAAAAACCACCCTCGGTACAGGGATGCCTGGAAGAAAAGAGGTAAAGCCTCCAGATTGGTGTCCTGCAGAGAGTTTGCTTTCCTCTGCACAACATCCTCAGATGGATTGTTTTAGAGCTCTTTTGTTCCCTGGATTTCCTCCCAGTACAAAGTGTGATCTTTATTCACAGACAAAGTTAAGACACATTTAACTACCCATTTTTGCACCCACAGTAGTGAGCTATTATTTCCTACCATAATTTTTAAAATTTTGTCTTGCTCTATGTTTTGGGTGACTCAAATTGCTATTTCCCTGAGAGAAAATTCCATTTTCACTAATTAAATCACTAAGACACCTACCTATGGAAGAAATACAAGTTGTCATGCTATTTTTAACATTTTTTTTTACTATTCATGAATATTGATCAAGGTCCAGAACAAGACCTCCTAATAAATGCAGAATTTAGCTTTAACTTCTAACTTTCTCTGAAGACAGGTTAAGCAAGTTCAAGCCAAGAACCTGCACATTTATACAAAGCAGTAGAAAAAAAAAATTAATATTCCTCAATTTGGATATTAAATATCATAGACCGTGAGTGTTTCTCATTCTTGCACTGTGCTACAAAGTCTCTAGTAAGTAACACAGATCAATCCCACAGAATTACCCTAGACACATACAGCGCAAGTTTCCATAGTTGAACAGAGAGCTCTTCTAAAGTTAAAGAATGTGCAGAAGTGCAAGTAGCCTACAAGCTGCTCAAGCTTAAAGTACCCCCTGAGGATGGGCTTTGGCATCTCTTTCACCCTTTAATCACAGAACAGTGGAAACAGTATTTGGGTTGCACTATAAAGCCTTGAGTTGTTTGTAAATGCCTGACCTGTTCTCAGCTGATGACCTTATCAGGCAGTATAAATTTAGCACCAATAGGTCAAATAACACTTGTGCCAGCTCTGTACTGTTTGATGGCTTTGATGTTATTAGAGCACTACATCATCTGATCTGGCAGATATTTGCTGAAGTAAAATCTAAGCCAGAAGGATGAGTTAGAGAGGCTTAGCTGCAGTGAAGCAAGACTGCAGCCATAACTTACTCCAGTTGCAGTTGAAACTGCCTCAGCCCACCTTTAACTGCTTGCAGCTTCTCTTCCCGAGCTGCAAGATACTACCAACCCTTCTGATGCACCAAAGCCACACGTGTATTTTCCTCATAGCCTGATACAACTGGAGCAATCCAATGTTAAACATTTATTTATGCTAGCCCAGATAATTTTGGCTGAAGTGAGTTAGAAATGCAGTAGTGTGGGTAGATATCAAGAGAAAAATAAGGATAGAAAAATAAATGTAGAAGTGTAGTACTTACATTTAACTGAAACCTAATATAATACATATAAAAGGAGCTGCTGAAACAGTAAGCAAAACAAAAAGAATTGTTGACTGATTTTGCAGGGCTTAAGTTGTGCTGCTGAGTGAAAGAGCAAGACTTAATATGACTATTAATTTACACCTACTTGTATTTAAGTTTGACAGATCTTTGCTATGGAGTCTAAAGGAAAAAACAAAATTACAGTTACAAAAGGTTACAGAAGAAGTTGTGACATTGCAAGTATGTTACAGGGACCAGGAAATTCTACAGTTTTCTGGATCTCCCAGTAAATAGTATCCACTTGTACTCAAAATTGAACACAGTTATACAGAAAACAGTCTTCAACCCCAGAAGGCAGGATATGCTACTGGAATGGGAAAAAGTTATTTGGGAAAATGGACCCTGAACTCAAGGTTGTATGGCATAGCCTGAAGGAGACCAAAGATAACTGTGGACCACCCAACATAATTATGATGTTGTTACTATCACAAAACAGGCAGAGGGAAATAAAAACATAAAGACAGTTGTCAGTGCAAGAGGTCTTTTCCAGTTATCAGACAAAGCTGTAACAAAGACAGAAATTAGATTCAACACAGCAGATTCTTCTCATCTGAATTCTTTAAATCAAGACAAGATCTTTCTGGGGAAGATATGCCAAATCCTGGTGGAAGTTGTAGGTTAAGCAGAGAAATTGACTAGTAAGAGACAGGGGAGTCTTTAGCTGCAGAGCCACAGACCATCTCTATTTGTATGGAAACCACTAGATGCCACAGCCCTTTGGACTTGCTTTACGTGATGTATGAATATCAGATAAACCAGCTACAGGTACCTGTCTCTAAAAGAAAACCAAGAATATTAATTGAATTAGCTACCCTTACACTACCCTTAAAAAAATTAGACAAACAAGACAAGACCTGCCCTCATCACAGCCTGGTGTCTAATACAAGCAACTGAGGCAAGGCACAGAAGACAATCTTGATGCAACACATTTGCTCAGAATCCACATAGAGTGTTTTTACCTATTTGAGCAATTAGAGAAGAAATAGCATTAAGTAAGCCATCACACTCTCTCCAATGTGGCTTCCTTCCCTTCTTTGGGCTTAAACACCCATTTGACACCAAGGTCCTCTCCAGTTGCAATCACCACAGTAATTAGCACAAACCAGGCCCTTTTTCAGTAAGGGACCAAAGACTCAAATTGATACAAAACTGATATTACACTTTCATAGCAGCAGCTCAAGTCTGTTTTGATAGGAAACTCACATTCCCTGCCCAGGGACAGCAGCAGGCCAGGTAGCAACAAGGCAGAGACACCCCACCACCCCCAAAACAGGGCCACAATCACACAGTACCTGAACAAGAAGGGCCAGGGAGGCCAGGGCCTGTAGAAATGAGGCAGGTGCAAGAGCAAAGCAGCATCAGGAGCACCTAATCCCTAGACACAGACACCATAGCTCCAGGAAAGGGAGAGCCCCCAGGCCCGGGTTTAAATGCAGCTCCAGGGCCAATGGGTGGGTGGTGCATGAGTGGAGGCTTCATGTGAGACTCATCAGGGTAATTAACACCTGCTGACCTACGCAGGGCCCTCTGGCTTCTGCGGTGAGGGAAGTGGAAGGAGCTGGTGTAGCATATTCCTGCTTTAGTGCAGCCTGGGCACAGCTGACATTTTGGAGATATCCCTATATAAATATACTCTAGGAGGTCACCAGTGTGCTGAATCTCACAAGTGAGGAAAAATAGGGAATTCATGCCACATTGGAAACCTAAAAATATTTAGACATCCCTTTTCTTTACTGACCTGTCTCCCTGGTCTAGGTTATAATCTGCCACAGGCACAGAAAATACTAAGCACAGGGGAAAACATGTCATCTGAAGACAGACAGCTCTCTACCTGAGATTTGAAGGGTGAGAGTTGCCAGCTGCCTGCACATTTTCAGATTCTCCAGACCTTTCAGAAGCCGTCCAGCCCTGAAGAGCACGTGTTGGTGCTTGCGCAGCATTCAGCACACAACTGCTTGATGATAAAATGTTTGATGGGGTTTGAAAAAAATAACAAAAAAAAATCAGAGATTTATCTGGTTTACCTGTTAAATCTTAACTCGCTTGAAAAAAGAATTGCCGTCCTGTGTGATGTATTGTGTTGATTTTTCTGGTTGAGACTTTCTTGACCAAGTGCTTTTCTTGGCTGAAATACTGCTGGTTTTGACAGCAAGGGAATTTGCTGCAGCTTGTAGCTAGTCCTTGTTCACTGCTTTGAATAAGATTGGGAACACCGGCTGACCCTTGTTTTCTGCCTTAGAGACAGTTGCTGGTCAGTAGTGCTGTATTTGGGATTTGCTGTAGTGTATTACATAGTATTGCTGATAAAAATGTACAGCCCCTAAAATACATATAACAAATAATTATGCAAGCAATAACAGAGAATAGATAAATGTCAGTAAAACAGAGATAAATAATAAAGCTATATAATCATGTATAATATATGCTCATTCAAATACCTCTGATAATGTATACGTGGGTAATAACAACATAGATCAATAACACTAGTCTATATAATAATACTAATAATCTCTATAGAGATCTATTTTACATTTAGATTGAGAGTGAGCAAAAGATCTCTATAGCAAGAGAGCTATAGATCTATATAATCAAAAATTGTAATAAATTCTGTTTGGATGCATCTTCAGAGCAGTGGTTGGCAGCTTGAGCTGAGAATGCTATAGAAAATATCCCGTATACAAGAATTTCTAGCTTTTTTTATCTGCCTGAATCCTCTATTGTCTGCACCTATGAAAATAATAAGAAATCACTCATTTTTATCTTCACTGAAACCATTTACACTACTGAGCTCATCCTATATTATTTGGGTAATCTATTAAATCATCATTTTGTAAGACCTGTATGCTGAGAAAGAAAGTCAGGAATCTGCTGGGTGATGGGTTTTATAGATTCTAGCAGCTGATGCACCTCTGGTAAAGTCACTGTATAACCGAGCGTCTGAAGAGGAATCATACATACATACATACTACTTTGGCAATTCTACCTTGGGCAATGACAATCATGTGTCTTGTGCTGTTTAAAACTATCTAAAAAGTCTTGTAAAGACTGATAGGAAATTTTATGCTCTTATTGGCTTGTCTATTTTACCAAGTAAGATGATCCAAGCTAAATTTGAACCATCTTGTGCTTGCAAGGCACTATGTCTAATAATCTAGCTGGGGCCATAATATTAACTACAAGACAACTTTGAGACAGTCATTAAACATCATAAAGGATGTTGAAAGACTTCATGTCAGGACTGACACATCATCTCTGGCTTATCAATCAGAAACCTTTGGAACTTGAGTGTATAAGAGGCTGTGGCTTCATCTCTGGGGGAAAATGGAATATCTGAACCTCTCTCCTCCAGCATTTTGCTTGGAAAGGAGGTAACAGGATTTCAAGAAACTGTTTTACACTAACTAAGTCTTATTAAGACTGTCAAGAAAGACTGTCAAGCAAGGCAAACTTCAGTTTCTTGGGCACAGCAAGAAATGTCTTACACTGCGAAGTCACTGACCTGATTTCAGGTATCCATTGCTAGAAAATGAATTGGCTTTTGACAGCTTCCCTTCATCTGAGCAAGCAATAGCTTGGGTTGCTCTGAGGTGAAAGCAGCTTTCTAATTGCCTGCTCACAAGGCTGTCTGGCATACCTGCACTGTCTTTGTGTCAGCAATGAAAGCATCAGCCAGAATAGCAGCTTCTTGGCTCTGTCTTTGAAGCGAGTTACATGCAGGTGACAGAACCTCAAAATGCTGTTTTTCTGAATTAGCAGGCGGATGAGAATTCCTGGTAACATTTTTCCTAATAAAAGAAGCACGATCGAAGGAAGGATGTAAGAGGCTTGCACAGACAGCAAGTTCCTGTTCATTATTAAATGTTTTTATAGCAGTAATTCAAAGTAACCTCAGTCAAGAGAGGAACACCCTTTTAGATGTGCAGGCATGCTCCTGAATTAATGATCTGAATTAGAGATGTCAAGTGACTGAATGGTTCACAGACTGGATATTGTGTACTTGGGATGTTTAAATAGCCTGTACAGCATATTAAGCATTTCATTTAAAATAATTTTTTTTTTGGTCACAGAAAAGGTAATCTTTTAGATATACACTCATTGCAAAGTACACAGTGGTTCTTTCCCAAAGCTGCACATTGTAACAAATAGGGACTGAAAACTGAATCTCTTATCCCCTGTTTAGATAACTGTGTTATAGCTGTATGTATTTATATCCATCTAGCTATATATATGACTCTTTAATATAGATTAAAAAACTCACATGGCTTCAAAGTTCAGATCTCAGATCTTCTGATATTTGTGAATTCAAGCTGCATATGCAAGTCTGATTTAACATTGGTGCATATGCATTATGGTACAGAAGTGACAATGCTCAGTTGTCTGACCTCATGGGCTTTTCTCAAAACACCCTGACCCTAAAAGGAATCATACTTAAGTAAAAATACTGCTAAAAATGTTATTAGTGTGGGTAAAACATGTCTATTCTTGCTTCTCCCTCATTTTGAGTGTGATAGGAGAACATAACAAATTGCTACTGCAAATTGCATCATCCCTAACTAATATCAGATTAAACAACCGTTACAGTCTGGTTTAAATACCTGCTCTAAGAGAGAAGTTTAGAAGACATCCTTAATGAGAACCAATTAACTAAGTACCTCTGATGAGCTTCAGTAACATCCTAAGAGTTATAAAGGCTTGCTATCCCATGGGAAATGAGATAGAGAAGAATCCTTTGGCCAAACATAAATCTTATTTTAAATAAGATTATAAACATGCTGACTAGCTGACCCAATTTTACTTCTGGATATAATACCATATGCTGTTCCTTGCCTACAAAATTGTAACTCCTATTGATGTCAGCAATAGCAATAGTTATTTTATTTTTAAAGCAACAAAGTCCTTTTCTCTACCACTGTTGCAAGAGAACTCCACAGGACAATATGAGCATAATTAAAATAATAATAGGTCTTCCAACAATTTAATTCAAGCAACTCACCCTTGCCAAAAAAAAAAAAAAAGAGAGGAAGATAATAAGTGTAGGTAATAAACACTTTAGGTGTAGGTTAAATGTTCCACAATTTAATCAGTCAGGTCTGCATATCTGCATGGAAAACACAGCTTTTAACCTGTGCTCTGTGGCAACCAGGAGAGCAGATCAGAAAGGAGAAGTTTAAAATTGCCAGATAAAGATGACACCTGAATGCTTCTCTCCACCTCTGTTCTTTTGGTCTCTGGTAAACTAAAATCATGTATGATGCTTAGAGAAATTCAATATTGCATTCATTAATTCATTTACCCTTTTTTTCATGTTTCTTCTTCAAACTATGGCTTTTTTTTAAATATACTTTTAAAAGCTTAGAAATTTCCATTTTTGTGGTAATATAATTTGCACTTTTTCAGATTAGAATTTTACCTATTATACTTTTTTCCTGCCTTTTCCATGCTTTCATCTTATTTATTACACAAATATCTTCTATCTGCTTGCCTCTCATCCCTTGCTTCCTCTTCTAAGTGAAAACAGACTCAATATATCGTAGCTTGATGATCATTTCTAATTTCAACCCTTCATTTTCTTTGCTTTGAGCTAGAAATTATTGGATGAACAAGAACCTGCCTGTAGAATTATGTTGTTTAATTAACAAAGAAGGTTACAAAATTCCCAATGTGATTGGAAAAGACAGGGAAATAATGAAAAAGTTAAAATAAAAATCTTGTAGGAAGCGGTACATAGCACTAGTGAAATAGTTTTATCTGAGCTGGTGACATGCCCTCTCGTGGTAATACTGCTACAAGAGCAATTCCTTATTTCAATTGAGGGCAGGCTACGGTTCAGATAGTAGTTAAGCATTTTAAGTTCCTAAAACTGGTTTAAAGCACGTGTCGGAGCCCTAAAGTGTGAGCTTGAAGGGCAGAAGTGTGCTACAGGGAGAGAAATATCAGTTAGGAAAAAGTGAAATCACGTGTTGAACTGTCCCCACAGTTTTGGCATATAGTTTTTGTGGTGGTATCCTGGAAATACAGATCAACATTCCCTATTCAGAAATAAAAAGGACTTCATCAGATGGCTTGTATATATTATATACTTTCTACAGACTGCTAAATAAGCAGGCTTGGAAGACCTAAGATATAATGACAAGACTTAATTTCTTAGTCAGATGCCATTTCTTATCTGCAGTTGAATATAGATCAGAAATACAGATTTAGTCTGAAGGTAAATATTGTTGATTAGGTCCATGATTGTTTCTTATTGAAAATAACAAGGTATACTTGTTTTCTAGGATAAAGTACTCTGATTTAATTAGGAACAGGCAGTTATGTTCTTCTTAGCTTTGAATGGATGGTACCTTAATTTTAGTGACTGAATTAAAACTTATTCATACGAGACCAATCAGCTGTATTCATTAATATTCAATTTGAGTTACACATCACATCTTTGAGTAATTGTAATTTCTGCCATAATTGAAGCCCTTTATTGCTCTAGCCACAAGTGTGCTGAATGGTATAGAAAGCAGCATTACTTCTGCTGCTACACCACTCATTAAAATATATTTTAATCCTTTAAAAATACCATAACACAGTTTTCATTCTCTATACTTACAATAGCAAGAAATAGACATGTAACAGGAGAAAGTTTTATTTGCAACTTAAAATTTCTGAAAGTGATGACTACCGTGTACACAATTTCAAAGAACACTTTTGGCACCCATAATTCAAGAACTTGGCCTTCATGGCAGATGCAGTCACACGGCATCGAAAAAGAAAAGTGCATAGGTTGAAATTTAATGGCCTTTACACTAGCAAATGTGCTAAAGGTTTTTAAATAGCAAATACCTAGATGTTCACAAAACATAAAGTCAGAAACTGTAACTTCCTTTTTGTCCCTCCTTTTGTGTGGATTCTTCCAGGAGATCCATGGATTTTTTGTCAAGAGTGCCCCAGTTTGGATGCAAGAACAGTAATCCCACTGAAATCTTCATCTTAGTATGAGGGCAATATAGCAGCAAGCCTTCCAGTCAGTGTAAAATCCACAGCAGCACAATGCCATTTTCTGCCTATTATTACCCAATTGTATTTGAATATTTTTTTATTCCTCCTTGAGTTTTTTAGCCAGTGTTTGTCTCTCAGATTTCTCTCAATTTTATTTTTTTCTCCCAGAGCTTATCTTTTATCTGCAAAGAGTTCTTGATTTCTGATTTTGTCATTCAGTGTGTATTTTTTTCCCAGCTGGGTTTAAGCTGGTTCATTGCATCAACAGTGTACCATCTCCACGTAAATTTATATTAAATCATTCAAAATTATTCCTGTCTGGAGTACTCCTAGCCAGTGCTGGAGGTGATGACCTTATTGTCTCAATGCAGTAGGACTTCTCGAGTTAGTCTAACTGTGGGCCTTTATGTTCCCTTAGACATGTTTTCTTCAGGCTGGTTTATTCCTTCTAGCTTATGGCTGTCCGTATGCTCACCATATGTGCACTAGTGGTACCACCTTGCTCTAACAGTAGCCCAGTGACACAGGAGTTAAGGGTCTCCATCTCCTGGGTCCCAATTGCTTTCCCTGCTAGCAGTGTGAAGGGCAGGGGAGAAGGGTCAAATGCATGTTTTTCCATTTCAGTGCTCCCAGAAAATGTTCTCAAACAATCCTATGGCTAGTTATACCAGCTAGGGAGCTTTTTTAATTTGCAAGACAAGACAGCAAAGCAACAATTTCAGGATAAGTTCAAGTCTGAAGTTAGAAAAATCATCATAATGCAAATTGTCTATTGAATTAAGCTTCCATGTTTTTCATACATTTGTCGGTACAGCAGCCTGCTATCAGTGGCTAGATAACCACAATTACTGAATATATCCTAGTTACTGAATATATCTAAAGAAAAATGTCCTTCTATAGTTTTATTACTATGGATACTTTGTCAGATAAAATACAACTTAGTCTTTCAAAATATCAAAAAATATTTAAATCTATAGACTTTAAATAAGACTGGAAAATAGGTAAATAAAACTGTTCTGAAAAATCTGGGCCATAGTTCATATAGCTTTGATTATGCACTTGTAAAGAAGGGAAGTGCTCACTGAAGTTAATGAATATTTTGGTTCCTTATCAACTTGAGGATCAGAGCCTTGATATAAACACAGCTGTTGTCTGTTCAACCACATCTTCTACTGCTCTGTAAGTTCTAGTATGTCGTTTAATCAGGAGGTCTTGTGAGGATGTTTATCAAGTTAGCTTGAGCTTGGCAGAAGCAGATGATTTAAGCACTTTACAATAGAAACAGACATAAAATATGTCTAAAGCTTTTAAACTTCCCCCTCCAACCAATTTAAACAAGAAGTTGTAGATTACATATTGCATGAAATATCATCATACTTATAAATTGTATGTGAAATTTGTGGGAAATAGTTAATCTGTTGACAAATAAGTAACTAAAATTTTTATTTACTTTCACATTAGAGTATATCTGTTTTATTCTAAAATTCTGTTACTGCAGATTAAAATTTGATGTCTATCTGAGCTTTCCATGTGTAAATTCTATGGGAACAGCGGCCCTGTCTAAGATATTGCCATGCTGTGCCATGTGCTACATGAATTGGATGTCTTACCCAAAATAGTTCAATGATGTTTCAAAAGAAAAGCAATTATCTATTACACTTGTTAATGGAATTTCTCCCCAAAATCTGGAATTTGGTTGATCTCAAGGTTAGACTATATCAGAAGAGATACGAAAAACACCTCGGACTGGAGTTCAAGTGGGTGCAGTTCTGTCTCAGTTGTCACCTTTGGGTAAATACAAATTTCCTTCTGTTTTCCTTTCAAAGAAGACACAGACACCTGGGACAATGATGTAGTCTTTGGCCTCTTTCTCTGTGTTCAACACAGAATTACTGCAAAACCACAGTCAGAAACTGTGACCATGGGATACACCAAGCAGATATTTCCACATCTTGCAGCCGCAAGCACTTGAAAGATGCAAGAATTTTGTTGTTGTTTAGCAACACTTGCATTGGACACACAAGTTGTGATGCAGTTAAAGTAGAATTCACTAGAGGAGCAAACAAACAGCAGAAACATGTCTATCCAGCCTAATGAGAAACAGTGAAGAGATAAAGTTTAGACTTTGTTCTCATACCTCAGGAGTAATTGGAGGTGACCATCTTGCTTTATGTTCTGGATACAAATTTCTCTAGCATTTAATCAAACCAGATCATTCTTTTTTCCTTGAAGAGCTTTGCACACTGAGGATGTGTTTTCATTACAATGCCATCCTGATTGCCAGGAGCCAGCCTGCTTTTTAGTTTCATCAGTAGACTGTCATGCAAGATGGTAGAGTAACTCCTGATTTACATTCTCAGACCTGAAACTGAAGCTCAGAACTCCCTTATGGTTAAGAGTTTCCTGTGTTGGATCAGAGTGTAAATCATTCCTATTGACTTTAAAAATGACAATGCTGAGACAGAAATAGGTAGGGTCTAAAATAAGCAGTTTATTATGAAAGACGATTTAAATTGAACTACATTTTATATGGTAGTTTTGTTGTACTTGTAATTGTATGATTATTATACCAATAACAGATTGTGGCCAAGACAAAACCACTGTGATTATCTCATTTCACAAAATACACAAGCTAAATATTTGTATAACTGATAGGAATTGTCTGTGGAAATTGACAGCCCATGGGAAGCCTTATAGCAGTAAACGTGCTCTTC
This sequence comes from Scolopax mira, assembly GCA_004320125.1. Lineage (NCBI taxonomy): Eukaryota > Metazoa > Chordata > Aves > Charadriiformes > Scolopacidae > Scolopax > Scolopax mira. The sequence goes on along the minus strand of BJBW01000653.1, from coordinate 263,197 downwards.
AGTTTAGTTCCCTCTACTACAGCATTATAATACGTTACAATCTATGAAAATGAAGCTACTTTTAATTGTACATTAAAAATAACAAAAATGCCCCCCAAACAGCTTAAAATCTCACATTCTGTTAACACATATGTATACCTACACATACCTAACACCTACAGATATATCCCATAAGTGTGTTTATTCAAGATCTATACACAAATGTTTCTGAGTTGTGTAGTGGATTATTGCTATTTGCAAACAAAATAAAATGTAGAAAAGGAAATTAAAATAACTTTTTTAGGAATCCAAGTTTGACAATTTAATTAGCAAGCATTTAATGACATTTCTTAGTGAGTTAAGGCTTTGATGCACTGTCTTGCACTATTTGAAAAAGCTTTGTTGGGAGGCCAGAATACTAATTCATACATGATGGATGAGCAGTGCCTGGTACTGTGATCCTTGCTGTTAGGGTTTTTTTCCTAGTCTATACATTTGGGTCCAGCAGGCTGCCTGACGTATGATATAGCATTCATAAGGATCCTAAAATAACTTCTGTCCCCGCTTTGGTATTTATTTTAGGAGCAAAGGATAGGGAAAGCTGCCACTGGTGGTATCAGCAGAAATTAGAAGTTTCCTGTCCCTAAGGGTTCGTGGCATCTTGTATAAACCTGCGTCCTGTCACCTTGATGCTTCCTCACACAAGGCTTGTCTACTTAATTATAGTTAGTAAAGTTAAAGTAAAGGAACACATGCATCAAAGGTGATGAGAATTAAATAAAACCTCTCTGGATGTTCATGTGAGAGGTAAAACAGACAAAACATTTAAATAAAGCAGTATTCCCTTAGCAACTTCTAAGCTTTTCCGTCCAATGCAGAGAACCAAAGTGATAGTGACGGCATGTTGATGGGAAGGCATATAGAATCTTAGAATCATATGGGGTTGAAGGGATCTCTGGAGATCATCTAGTCCAACCCCTCCACTGGAGTGGGTCTACCAAGAGTACATTGCACAGGAGCTTGTCCAGGTAGGTTTTGAATGTCTCCAGAGAAGGAGACATCCACCAGCTCTCTGGGCAGCCTGCTCCAGTGCTCTACCACTCTCATAGTAAAGAAGTTCCTCCTCATGTTTAGAAGGCTCCAGGCTCTTAATCATCTTTGTGGCCCTGGCCCCTTGTTGTACCCTCTCCAGCAGTTCCAGATGGGGCCTGACCAGGGCAGAGTAGAGGGGCAGGATGACCTCCCTTGACCTGCTGGCCACGCTCGTCTTGATGCACCCCAGGATGCCATTGGCCTTCTTGGCCA